>JARHVA010008812.1:330000-360000 GCA_037957365.1 Torreya grandis
AGTTTGATTCTATGAAACAAGTAGGTTAGAATTTATTTCAAATTTCTTAGGGTCCACTTAGATTCTCTTAGTAGAAATATGGTGTCCTATTACTATGCCTTGATCCGTCATCATTAAGAATTTTTCATTACTTAGTGATAGTTGGTGTTCTTCACACTTGGTTAAGACTTTTTCAATATTGTGTAAGGCTTTGTCAAATGTATCACCATAAGTAGTAAAGCCATCCATGTATACTTTCACACAATCATTAGTCAATCAGAGAATATGTCTAAAACTACTAATTGAAAAGTAGCTTGGGTATTACAAAGACCAAATGATAAGACTCTATAAACAAATGTACCCCATGGGTAGGTGAAGGTGGTTTTATCTGAATACTTGGCTACCACTATTATCTAATTATATCCAGTAAATCTATCTAGAAAGAAAAAGTACTTTTTTCTGCTAGATTATCAAGCACTTGATCAATAAAAGGAAGAGGAAAATAATCCCTCATAATGACTTTGTTTAGCTCTCGGTAGTCTACACACACACACTTCATTTCCTATTTTTATTTGGTAAAATTACCAGTGGATAAACCCATTGGATGTCTAAAATAGGGTAAATGAATCCTACATCCAACAATATCTTAATTTCAATTTTTACTATATCTCTTAATGCTGGATTTATCCATATTTATGGTTGTCTAATTGGTTTATCTTGGTTGTGTAAATGTGATGGGTACAAATACTCAAATTATTTCCTCTCATATATATATAATCCAAATCAAATGCTTAAAAGGTGTGTTTTTTTAGGATATCAAAAACTTTCATTTCTTGATCATGGGTTAACCAACTATTTATATTCAATATTTTTCTAAGTAATATCATAACCTATTTAGTGTTGAGATGGGAAAAATATACTTGTTTAAATTCACTCATCAAGGAATTAATAGGACATGGATGTGTAAAATAAAATGAAATGTAGTAACTTTGTTTACAAATTCATCTACTGGAGGAATGATTCTAGCTAATGGACAATGAAATACAATTTGAAAATGAGTTGGTTTATTCTCTGCCCGATTCCAAACACTTTCTTGCAATGGTTTATGGTCATATGTTGAATTCCTAAAGATTGAATATATAGTAACAAGTCTGGTAGAATCCATAGATAATGGACTGGTAGAGTCTATAGCCAAGAATTAGACAAATTCATAGGTAATAGACTAATAGAGTCTATAGTAGACAGACTAGTAGAGTCTATAGTAGATAGACTGATAGAGTTAGTAGTGGATAGATTGATAGAGTCTATAGTGGATAGATTGATAGAGTCCACAACTAGGATCATAAGGCTAGTGACTTCTTCTAGATCTTGTGTAACTCACCTGTTAATTATTGCATGTGTTCTTATACTATTATCATGGCTAAAGATGAAAGGTTATTGTTTTTTTTTTGGTTTATCTACCCAAAGTGTTTTAGTGTAATCCAATGAGGTTTTTATAGGGGGTATAAAGATATTCATTTTGATTTTAGACCATTTTAAATAATCATATACCCAGATCTACAATTAATTAATGTTTCTAAAGTAGCTATCTAAGGTCTTCCTAAAATTAGGGGGTACCCTAACTTCTTGGTTTTAGGTTAGAGCACCATAAAATCTATTGGATACTCCCATTACTCAATTATTATAGCTACATCTTCTATAGTACCTTTTGGTTTAGCAACTAACTAATCAATCATTTGGATAATGGTGGAGGTAGGTTACATCACCATAAGATATAGTGTCTAGAGAGTATCAATTTTCATTACATTGATTTTTGCACCCAAATCTACTAGAATTTTGGGTATTTCTTTCTTCTCTATGGTTATTGTTATGATTGGACTACCTAGGTTTGTATATTTGGGTAGTAGTAGTTTTCCCTCTAAAATATCAACTAGTTTACCTTCTACATGTATGGTCTTTGGGTATTGTTTCTTTCTTCTAGGTGTCTTGACACATAGGCTTTTAATAAATTTGTTTAATTATAGAATATCTTTGATGGATTGTAATAAGGTTACTTTAATGTTTAATTTTTTTAATTCTTGAATCAAATCATAGTCTTGCTTAGTTTTAATTTCCTTCAATCTATCAGGAAAAGGAATAGGTGGAGGTGCAAGAATATGTTCCTCTATATTTTCTAAATTTTTCTAGATTCCTCTTTGTTAACTATGGGTCGAGGTGTATCTATTTTTGATTGCTCATTGGGAAATTCAGAGATGGTGATAGGAGACTCTTGAATTATTCTGCATAATCTAAATTAAATATTTTACAAATTTGATAGCTCTTATAGTCATAGTTTTTCCTTGTTTGTTTACATATATATATTTTGATGGTTTATTCTTGGGGTTAGCCATTAGTTGAGTAGGCAATTGAGGCTTATTTACTTGTTCTATAGGTTGAGTTGTAGGAGGTGCCATCAAAGCTTGCTTGGTGAAAACCTTATTTGGGATTTAGACTATAGATTGACATTACACTATGTATTTATCCATTATTATGATTGAGTTTGGGGTATTCATAGTTATTGAGGCATCATCTAAGGTTGAGGTATCATCCATTCTCAATTTACCCATTATGGGTGTACTTTTCCCTACATAAGTTGTGGTGCTTAAGTAATCCAAGTTGCCATCCATAGATTAATTGGATTTCTTGGACTAAACTAACTTTGGGTTTAGTTTTGTGTAAATAGATTTTATCTTTGGATATAATTCAAATCTTCTACAGACTATTCATTTTATTTTAATTGATTTTTCAAAATAAAAAGATGGTTAAAATGGCTTGTGTCATGATCTTTACTGTCACATATCCCACATATTTCTCTTTTATCCAAAGGACAATATTTAAGAGTGTGTTTAACTTAAAATTTAGACAATATATGGTTAAGGGTTCTATGGTAGAGTTATATTTGGCTTGAATACCATGTAATGTAGTATTTAACTAGACCAAAATGTTAGTTTTTAAATTGGCAAATTCCTCCTTCAATCGACTGACTTCATTGGATTAACCTAGTTTTCCTTTCCTGATATTTAGTTTTATCTTAGAATAATTAGTAAATAAATTTAAAATCTGGTGGAATGTTAATTTTATAATGTATCCTCTACCCATCAAGTTTAGAGAATCTCTAGATTCATCATCTAGTCTATTGAGAAAGACCATTTTCACGACTTCTGTAAGTGAATAACCACTATGTTTGTGGGAAAATGTGAATCTATCTAGATAATCTTCTAAACTTTCATCTTCACATTGTTTGATCTTAAAAAAATCCTCTTTCTTGTCCCTTACTCTATATTTATCTTAATACTTATCAATAAATGTAGTTTCCATGTCTCTCCATGTATTAATAGAATCAACTGGAAGGTCCATGAAGCACCTCATGACTACCTCCTTAGGTGTAGAAGGGAACAATTTAAGTTTCTAACTATTAGTTATATAATCATAGGTTTGACATAACACTTTGAACTTAAATAATAATTGATCTAGATCTTTTGATGACTTACCCCTAAAATTTGGTAGAATTTATGGTGAAATGTTTTTCATATAGGTTTGATCTGCTAGATCTATGACTCTAGGAAAGGAAAATGTTTTGTATTATTGTAATTGTATTCTATTTTATTCAATATTTTCTATATTTTATTGGTTATTAGTCATGGTCTATATTTATTTCCAACCTATGTTAGAGATCCAATTTATTTCTTCCTCTTGATATTTCAAAGATTGAGGTTCAAGTCCTACTATTCCAAACAAAGGATCCTCAAGATTAATTCTTCCTATAGGATAAGATATCCCAAATATGAGTCTTTTTACAGGGTTTCTTTGTGAGGACGATCCTAATTTTGGTGATGAATCTAAGCATGCTTTATTTATTTTTATTATACTTTTAGATCTCTTAGTAAAACTTTTAATCTTTCCTCCTCTGGTCATAACTCAGGATCTTTGGAGATGAACCTTCCTTAACATCTTTAGGTCGGTTCATAAATTTGATTTCTTTTTATTTTTTATTAATTTTTTAAATGTTATTGATTTTTTACTATATACCAATAAGGATTACCTTACTAACACCTAAATATCCCTATAAATGGTGCCAAAAATGATGGGTGACAATAATCCCTTCATTTAATCAACTTCTTTTATTGATGGCATTCAAACTGGGGGCAGTGTCCAAAGCTATCTGCAACAAGGCTTATGGTTGTAGGTCTTATAGAGATGATTTAGGGGGTGTTTTTCCTTTATATATTTCTAATATAATCTATTCAAAAAAGGATTTACTTATGCAATAAAGAAACATCCTCGCAAAATTAAAACACTATGTAATC
Organism: Torreya grandis; assembly: GCA_037957365.1. Taxonomy (NCBI): domain Eukaryota; kingdom Viridiplantae; phylum Streptophyta; class Pinopsida; order Cupressales; family Taxaceae; genus Torreya; species Torreya grandis. The sequence goes on from JARHVA010008812.1 coordinate 334,326, forward strand.
TAATTTATTGAAATAAACATACTTGATGAAAATAAAAACTCTATGGTAAGTAAGCACACTTGATGAAAGTAAGTAATTTGTTGAAAGTAAACACACTTGTTTAATGTAAATAATATTTTGAAAGTAAACACACTGATTTGTAATCTTAAATTTAGTCTTTGAATTAAAAGATAATTTTTCATAGGTTATGAAAATGAAATATATTTATAATTACTAAAAACTGTAAATACATAAAATAACATATAGAAATATGTTCTTGGTTCTTAAGGAGATTGGCCCCTTGCTCACCTTGGAACATGAATGAAAAAAAACTTAGTTCTTGAAAACTAAGATATCTTCATTAATTGATCAAAATAAATTTCATGAATATAAATGTAACTGTGTTGAAATATTAACTAAACAATAATATATTTAATTCTCTCTTCTACATTATATATTAAAACATGTAGATCAACTTATATAATGATGTAACTATAGATCCCTATATCTCATAATCCAATCTTGTTTTATCAAGACAAATCTCCTAATTTTAGTGATTCTTCAAAATAGGTGATTAACAATTTGAAATAGGAAGATCTATTCATTACAAAATCCACTGCACATCTACTAAAAATGACTTTTTAGATCTATTAGATCATTTTTTATTATAAAAGAATATGTGACATATTTACACTGACTGATCTATGTGTGTGTGTGTGTGTGTGTGTGTGTGTGTGTGTGTATGTTTACTATATATATATATATATATATATATATATATATACTATTTATAGTAATACTATAAGTAGTAAGTGACCAAAAAAATCTTCAAGTACATTGATAGAGATGGAAAGTATGGATATTTAGTTATGCAAGCGCATAAGCTAAATTGGAAGAGTACAGAGCAGTTCTGGCAGAGTTCATAGCATCTTTGGTAGAGTCAAGATCTATTTATGTGAAAACTTGCTTAATTATTTATCAACATGATTAAAGGGTCCTAAATTCTAAAGAAATTAGTAGCAAGGATATTAATCTGATAAAAATTTTAGAATGCTTAGTGAAGAATGAAATTTGACCTTAAATGAGTCCATAACTATAGATAGGGTGAGTTCATAGCTACTGGGAGAGTCCATATCAATGGAATGTGTGATTCCATAGCTACTGGATAAGTTCATAGCTAAGTTTGAAGAAGACTCGAATGAGCCAGAAGTGTGTCCAATAAGTTCATAGCTTGCCAAATGTCAAGATATTTCATATAGGTTGCTTTAGAATATCATTAAAAAGGTCTTTATTCTTTATAGATTGTTGTATCTTCTATTTATACACAAAATTTAGAGACTAAAAATTCAAAGAGTTAGAATTAAATGACATAATTAGTAACTTAGAATTTAGTTACATTAAATAAGATAAAGCATTCATTTAATAACTAGGATTAGATACGAGCCTAAGATCCTTGCATCGTTCAATCCATAAAATAGGTCATGAAAGAAAAATGAAAAAAATTGACAGTAATAATGCATCATATTTTGGAATCATCACAAGATTCAATTCATCATTTCTTCCTTATGCCCATCCTGATTGATCCTCTAGGAAGCTACAATTATTGTACCTTCATATTGGAGTTCATATTCATGCTTTAGAGGGGTCATAGGCTTGCCAAACAAGTTCATTTCTTCCATGAAATGTTTTTACAACTAATGCCATGACTGATCAAGATTTTCTTCTTTACTCTTTGAAATTGAAGCACTTTGACAATAGGTTGCAATCATGTTACCTTGCTCTCCTCCATCAAGACCATCTTTCTCATCACCCTTAAAGACTAATTTGCTTCTTTCTTGGCAAAGGGTGTTGCCAATAAGGATCTCCTCATCATATACACTATAAATACTCTCTTCATAACTTTATTGAGATGTAATTGTATCCAATTAATTTTTATTTTCCAGGTCTACCACCTCATCACCTAGTTTTGATAAGTTCTCTTTCACATATGAATATTCATCTTCTACCCTCAATGTAACTAATTATCCTTGACAGAAGGAGAGGGTGGGAGGGAAAAAGACTTAATTATATTAATTAAAACTTATTATAGTGTCCTTCCAACTTGGGAATCTAGGAGTACTAGGCTGATTATGATGTTCTTGAAAGGATGGAGAAAAGAGTTGAATTAAAGGTGTTATATTCTTATCTTTTCACTCCTTAATTTTTGTATCAAGTTTGAGGTGTCTAAAAATTAATGTATGAATTAAAATTGATGGATAGGTGAAGATCTTGAATAATTTGAGAGATCACTTGACTTGACCTCCATACACTTCTCCTTTTATTGAATTTGTATAGGCATGGGAGAAAGTTCTTTCTTAAGAGTAGGCATGACATAATCATGGGTCTTGGTCCAAGATGGAATTTTCTTAGGCTCTTGAAGAAGAGTGAGTGAAGATTTCATAGGCATTGGCCTCTCTTGGTGGTATATTATAACTTGGGTTATATTTGGAGTAAAAGAAGGTCAACTTAGAGTGGGATAAAGCATGAAAGGCTAAAGGTATTATATTTTATACCCCTATTTAAGTACTAATATATTCTCTAGACATTGGATCATACCTCTTGATTATACTGCTTCATCAATTGATAGGTGTTAATTTTCTCTCTTAATGGATACCCACTTGTTCTTAACCAATTGTAATAAACTTATTTATTGTTTAATAATCTCATTTTGATTGGAAGGGATAGGGACATTTAGGCCAAGATTTTTTAATCTATCAATCCCTCATTTCATTTCATATTCCAATAGAATTTATTGTAGGGATTGAGTAGGATTATCATAGCTTTGAGAAGGTTGACTAGAGGTATAAGTAGGCTTCCAAAGAAGATGAGTTGGATTGGGGTGGAGGATATAAGGATATTGATAACCTTGGTAAGTTTGACATGTTTTTTCTTGAGGGCCTCTTGGGGTGAAGCCATGAATTCCATCAACTAGATATAGAGAACATGAAGGTGTATAATATGCATTTTAACCAAAGGAATGATTAGGATACATACCAATCTTCTACTTTAAGACACTTGGGTTGTTTATACCATGTAATATTAACTTGGAGTCTCCATTGATGCTTATGTTCATGCCTATAAATTATTATGTATTTAATAGAAACATCAATAAATCTTCAATAGGATGCAATCCTTGTCCCATTGGGTATGTCAGAGCTGTTATCAGCAAAAGTTGCACCCTTGAGGAGGTTGTTCAAGCATCCTGACTTAAGTGATAGAATGGAGACACCTGTAGACTATGGGTGGCCTATTTAGTTAGGTGAATCTCTATATAGATATATCTCCCTTGGTACTATCACCCCAAAACCATTATTAAACCTATTTCTTGCAAGGGAAAAGGGTAAGAAAAACTAAAACTAAACTAATCTAGGGAGGTGATGCACTAAATTAACACCCTAAACTTGACCATCATGAACTAATAGTATTAATTAGTCCTAAATGTAAGCACACTACTCAACAAGGATATTCAAGTATGAGTGTTTCAACATGGAGGTCATAGACAATGCATTAAATAAAAGGGCTAGTTGAAAGATCTAAGAAAGACACTGATGATTGAAATCTAATTAAAAATTATGAAAAGCTACCTCAAAATAACCATGTAACCTACAATAAGATAATCCATTTACAAAGAGATATGAGAGGACAAATGAGAGAGAGTAAAACATTATTACTCGCATTCATCAACAATCACACAAATACACTAGTTTGAAGCATATGAAAAGGTAATAATAAAATTTATTCATCATTCAAAGGAATAGTAAAAGTGTTTAATTGAGCAAGGATTCACCATAATCAGTGAAAGAATCCATTACAAGCCATTCAAGGCTACATATATAGGAGAAATGAAGGAGAGAGAGAAGAGAGGCATATGAGTAACTCTAATGAAAAGTATCACTTCGTCTAAGTCATTTATAGTCTAAGAGGAGAGTCTAATATTAGTTTCATCCATATCTTTGGAATGTGTTATTTTCTTGATGATGATATTTTAGTGGGATGGCATAGGAGAGGCTTTTCAACTTCTTGGATAGCTCATCAACCTATTTAAAATTGACTTTATGATTGAAGTTGAAGAATGATAAGTTGTATTTACTATTCTAACTCATCTTGAATTACTGGTTAACCTATTTGACACATGCTGATGCTATTTTAAATTCAATTGACACATTTATGCACTCCTAGCCATAGTATATATTATCCTTCATTATCCTTATAGGCTTACTAATCCATGTATCAAACTAATACACCAAAAACATGAGGCATTACTAAAATATATGCATCATGATCATAACATCCCACCATGCTTTTGAATCTTAGACTCTGGGTTGGATTTGCACTTTTACACCAAGATCACTTCAAACCCTACCATGTCATTGTAGCTACCCACTCTATGACTTGAACTTGGGTGGAGGCTCTGCTTTTAAATTAATAAATCATTACACCAAAACCTTGAGGCATTGAGGAAATCTGCCCATTAGGATCGTAATATTTCATTGGGTCTAATTTACTTAGTATTAGCCATTGTAATGGAAATAATACCTCCATGATAACTTGAGACAAAGTTTAAGATCCTATTTCATGTTGGGTGTGAACCCAAAATTCATAGACACTTTTCATAAACACTATTCATGGTCACTAATCATGGTGATATGGCATGTGGTATGTAGGTGTTGTGTGGTGGTATGGTCTACATGTGATGAAGATGATGTGGCATGCTAGTGATGTGTAATGCTATTAATGGGGCATGCTAGTGATGTGGAAGGAAGGTGATGTGGAATAGGCCCATGTAGGGTCTCAAGTGTTATCAAGATGATGTGACAAGTGTGGAGTGTATAACTCTACTAGAGGAAATGGGTTTTTTCCTACATGAGTCACATGGGTTATTAATGAGGAGAAAAAGACAAGGGTCAAGGTATGGGTCACATTTATATATTTTCCCATAATTCCCATGTGTGGATAAAGTCAAAAGGTGATTGCAACACCTTTTAGAATTTTTTTTGCACATGGATAGAGAAGACAAGAAGATCAATATTTGTGATTGGCCTCACATATGTGAGTGGGGTGAAATTATTGGAGCCACATAGAGGTGTCCCATGATATTTTCTAAAGCTGAATCTACTTTTATGAACTTTTTCACATGAAGATAAACATCTTTATTGATCATTGTACACCCATATGGAGTGTGGTGAATTTTTTGGGCTACCCATGTTTATTCTCTCTCCATCTCTCTTATAATTTTAAAATGCTATAAAGCATTATGATATCCTTATATTTTTTTATCCTTCTAATCCTTCCATTTGGGGGATCACTCTTGGATCATATTAGGTCACCTAGATGATTGGGTTGTAACCATTATGAATGCTTAGTGATTAGATCCTGAAAGGATTAGTTGTTAGTTTGGATGACCTAGAGGTATTGTATGTAAGCATGGATATCCTTGAAGTTATAGGTTATATCTTGAAAGGTTATGTTAGTTTGGCTCACTTGGTTAGATATTTGGAGCTTGGAGGATTATTAGCTCAACTCAAGGAGATGGAGATTGATGCTTAGAGCTCACCTTGGATGTTATAGTTGTTAGCATTATGTAAGAGTTACATGCTACAAAAAAAGAGTTTCTAAGAGGATGTTTTTATAAGAGAGGATTTTTCAATGCAATATGAAGTCTAAAAGCTACCTTACCTTATGGTTTTCTCCTTTTTGGGTTTTCAAAGTTTTCCACGTATATATTGTGTAGTGTGTTCTCTCATGTTATGTTATTTTTGTAGATTGTTTTGATTTCCAAATTTATTTATTGAAAATGTTTAATATTATGTTTTAGTTCCTAAAAAATATTATCAAATCTAGGTTTTAGCATTGGTACCTAAGTCATGCATGTGTAGATCTTAATAAGTGGTATCAAATCCATGGTTGTTGCCTGGTTTGTGCAAGTAGGATCTACACATGGAGAGACCAAGATGTGAAACAAAATAAGTTTTTATGGAAGTTATTTCTCTTTATGGTAAATATAGATGGATGAATAAGAATTTAAACAAGCTTTGTGAGATGGATCAACACCAACACAATCTTCCTGATAAAGAAGTATTTGTATAACTTGTAGTAGAATAAGTTAGTCTCTATTCATATAAATGGAGGGTGATGAAAAGGCATGTACCTTATTGTGTTTCTCAGATGGTGTATGGGTATAAGTTGTGGGATCCGACTACTACATTGTGTTAGCTGATATGGTGTTGAAAAATCCATGAAAAGGAGGAGTTACAATGAACTTGAAATTGTACCTATTGTATACACATAATATTTTTAACTTTGATCAAATATTAACATTTTACTTTTTGTAGGAACCTATCGAGACTCAATCTCTCTGAGTACATGCCCTAAGGGGTACACCAAGAAAGCGGTGGGTAGGTCATTAGTGCTTTATAGGATTGTTGTCCCTTATTACCACTTATTACTAGTCCAATCAACTCCTAAAACAATTCCCTAAGCTACTACTCCTTTGTTACACACTCCTCTAATATTTTCCACTCTCCATCCGTCTTTTCCTCACCTTAATCACCTTTTGGTAGTTGGATGTGATAGGTTGATTGGGTTGGCCTTGTAAATTTTTGGGATATTTTCACTTAAGAATTAGGTTAGCCTTTGGCTAACCTAGCTTGGCACCTACTGAATAATTATCTGAAATTGTGCTAGGTTGATTGGGTTGACCATGTCAGCCAAGATTTTTAGAAGGGTTTAGGGTCAAATAAACCTATAAATACAAGATCATTTCATCATTATTTCAATATGCATTTGAGAGTTATTATTCACATGTACTTCTTTATAATCTACTCTTCCACCATTCTACTTGAGGAGTCTTATCTTAGGGTTTCTACTTGGAGAATATAGTATTGTGGATGAGTCTTGGATGTTTTGGCCTTTCTTAGTGATCCTTAAAAAATAGAATAACCTCTTACAAAGTCCCATTGGTCAAATGAGAGATTGAGTATCTATGGGTTCACATTCAGGTAAGTATTCTCTAACTTTTCCCCTCTTTAGTAGATAGAAGTAGCATAAAGATTGGCTTCGATTAATATTAATCTTCATATTCCATGTATTAGGGTATTAATCATGCATAGCTTAATTTAGATTCTCTTATACATGTTTTGATTATTTACTAACCCCTCATATTATGCCATAAGCTTTAGTGAGCACTATATTAGATTTAATTTACTTATTATTATAGGTGAAATATAAAAACTCGGGACCCCCTTAGGGTTATTTTGTGATTATGTTAGATTGAAGGCTTTGGAACCCTCCTTAGCATGGTGTATTATGGTAATAGATTCCCTAACTGGGTCTAGTGGATACCCATATTGGTCATGCTACTGCTTAATAAATGTATCCCCAATCAGAAGTGTATGGTATGATCTATCTTCTCCAAGTTATGACTGATTTATAGACATGATGCATTTTTGATTGCATACACCTATTTGAAATAATTCAGGATGATGGAGAAGATCAAGTGAGACTTGAGGTTCCTAGAAGGAGAAGGTTAGTGTTAAATCATTAAACAAATTAGAGATGCATTGATTTAAGATCTTAGTGGTTACAGTTTAGTAGAAGCAAGTAGCCATGAGGGTTGCATTATAGCTTATGTGAATAGTAAGATAGCCTAATTCATGGATTAACTTTGCACATGACTTGGTTTGACATGTGGTAGATCAAGATGTAGTTCAAATGTAGGCTCAAAAACTTAGTAGGCATAGTGATTCACTGAGTAGCATGATAATTTACCTATAACTATTTATAAGTGCCATGTTGAGCATGGTAGGTAATGGTTTTCTATTCTTAGAAACTAGGTGTTGATTTATACATGTTCTTCTCTCTCATATTGTTAAATACTATCAATGTGTGTTGTGAAATTTTTTTGTTCATGGTTGGATTAGTGAGTTTCCTACATGGTGATCTCATAATGATATAGAGTACCTAGAGGCTATGTGGATGAGGCAAAGAGTTATTGGTTTGAAGATTGAAGGCTATATGAGTTGAAGAAAACATGTGGATGGAGTATAGTAGTACCTTATTAGAGAGCCAAGGTTTTAACAAATGTTGCTACTATGGATTGATGTCATGTTGGTTGTAGGCCCCAAAATAATGAATATCAATGGTGTATGGCTCAGGTGACTAAGACATAGTGATGGTGGTAGGAGCAAACCAAGGATGAAGATACACATGTATGTGAAAGCAATGAAGTAAAGTATCCAACTTATTGAATTTTTTGATTTGTATTAAAGAGTGTCCTAGAATAGAGGAGAAGACATGGTTGTCTTATGCATTTCACTCATTGAGAGTAGGAAAGCCTCATGTATGCCATGGTGTGAACTAAACTAGATAATTACAAGTAGTAAGAGTAGTAAGCAGTTCATGGCAGAATCCTAGATGGAGGATGGGTATTTGGTGAAGTGGGAGTCACTTCAAATGCTATAAATCTTATATGGAGGAGAAGATGTTGACAAATATATCTAGGTAGAGAAGTTTTAGTAGTGTAAAAAACTTATACTAGGCTTATTGTGTGGGAATCAATTGGAATGGATGGCAACTAGTTAGAAGAATACATAGGTGTGGTAAATAGTGTCTATATTGACTTCAAGTGGGATATTGTTGAGTGTGAATCCAATATTCATAATCACTATTCATAGTGTCATGGCATGAAAGTGATGTGTCATGTGGTGATGTGGCATGTGGTATGTAGGTGTTGCATGGTTGTGTGGTATGCAAGTGATGTAGCTAATGTGGCATTTTCATGATGTGGTGTAGGCCTATGGAGGGTTTCAAGTGTTATCAAGATGATGTGACAAATATGGGGCATATCACTCCACTAGAAGGCATGGGTTTTATCCTTGGTAAGTCACATGGATTTTTCATGTGGTGAAAAATACAAGTTCAAGGTGTGGGGAACATTTTTTGATGTGTCCATGAATCACATTTGTGGATAAAGTCAAAAGGTGATTTCAACACCTTTTGGGCTTGTGTGTGCACATGGATGAAGGGTACAAGAAGATCACTATTGGTGATTGGCATCACATGTATGAGTCGGGAACAATTATTGGAGCCACATGGAGGTGGCCCATGACCCTGTCTAAAGGTGAATATACTTTTATGGACTTTAGCACATGAAGATAAACATATTTGTTGATAATTGTACATCCACATGGAGTGTGTCAAATTTATTTGGTTGACCATGTTGATTCTTTATCCCTCTCTCTTTTCATTTCAAAATGTTATAAAACATTATGTTATCCTTGTATTTTTGTATCCTTCCCTTTGGGGGGTCACTCTTGGATCATGTTAGGAGGTTGGAGCTTGGAATGATTAGAAACGTAGCTCACTTGGATGCTTGGGTTGTAAGAATCATGCATGTTTAGTGGTTAGAGACTAGAAGGATTAGTTGTTAGTGTGGATCACCTAGAGGAATTGTATGTAAGCATGGATATCTTTGAGATTAGAGGTTAGATCCTGAAAGGATATGTTAGCTTGGCTCACCTAGTTGGATATTTGGATCTTAAAAGCCTATTAGCTCAACTCATGGAGATGGAGGTTTATGCTTAGAGATCACCTTGGATGCTATGGTTTTTAGCATTGTATAAGAGTTGTATGTTATAGAAAAAGAGTTTCTAAGAGCATGTTGTTGTAAGAGAATATTTGATGATTCAATATGAAGTTTGAAAGATGCCATTGCCCCATGGTTTTTACCTTATTGTTTTTGAAAGGGTTTCTACGTATATCTTATCTAATGTGTTCTTTCCTATTGTGTTATTTTTGTAGCTTGTTTTTATTTTTGCATTTATTTATTACACATGTTTATGATTATGTTTTGGTTCTTAACAAGTGGTATCACATCTAGACTTTAGATATTGGTATCTAAGACATGCATGTGTATATCCTAACATCTTAGACCCTAAAACCATATTATATAATGATCTATAGTTTCTAATTATTCCAACCACATTATTTTATCTTTCTTAAGTGACTACATCATCCTCTCATAAGCATTTAGGTACTTTACTTGGTAATTGGACATGTAGGATTATTTTTAGAATTATTAAATTAGAGTTTTGGGTATAATAAGATATATTATCTTCAACACCAACCTCCCCAGTGATTTCCATCAGTTTATATGTCCCAAAACCCTATTTTGATCCTAAAACCTTATAAAACTACAACAATAAATGCATCTATACAAGTTCAAGTACACGAAAATTGCATCATGAGGACCTTATTTGAGTGAATAATGTTTTTAGGTGTTTTTTAGGATAATTAAATTCATTCAAAGTCATAGATTTCATCTTCTCTCCCATGAAGCTCTTACTAGGGTTTAAGTAGGGTTTAGGGATGCTTATATTCTCAATAATGGTTCATAAAGATGGGGGCCCTAATCCTCAAACCAATTACACTAAGTTTGAGTGTATGAGGGTCTTGAAATATAAATAGGATATTTTGGCTCCATGTATAATATCCATATAGTTATAAACAAGAGAAGATGACCATTTTGACTACCAAGCTTGTTGAGAAGCTCTAGAGAGTTGATTTAGCTCGATAAAACATGAATTTGCTTGATTTTATCCCAAAATAACTTATTAAGGTCTATTCAACCTGATATGACATAATAAAATGGTTATTCACTCCATTTCACCTTTCAAAATCATTATAACATGTGTTAATTCATAGTTAGGGTTTAAGAACAACTTGGTGTTAGTGACCCTATAAGTCACTATTTTGTTCTTATTGACCAAATTTGGTATAAAAAAAAATGCCTCGCACAAGAGTATATTAGAAGGAGAAATATCCTAATTTAGGAGTGGTCTAATGATTTAATATGAGAAGGCCTCATGGTGAAACCAAGTATTTCAAGGTCATGGAATAAGTCCTCACAAGTTTCAAATTTTCATAGTTCTTTCAAGCCTTCAAACATCAAGCAAAAATTCAAGTACAAGTTAAGAAGTGATATATAGGCATTTTAAAAGGCAAGTAAAAATAATTTGGGCTAAGTATTTACTTTGGAATTATTTTAATATTTTATTTTGCTAAGCTAAATTTTTTTGGACCCTTTTTTGTCTAAGTGTTGAATTCTTTCAAATAATTTGTCTGAGACAAAGTTTTTGAAAGCATGAATTCTTTCAAATAAAATGTATGAAGTAAAATACAAATATATATTTCTCTTGGGAAAATTTTTCCACAATAATTTCCTTGAAGACTTTTTGCTTTTGGAGAATTTATCCACTTCAAAAAAGGCTAAGTGTCATTTCTCTTGGGAAAACTATTTGAACAGTTTTTCTGAAGGGTTTTTTTGTCAATAAAAGTGGCCTAAACACTTTTCTAAAAAGGTATTTTCTCTAGAAGTGTCCCAAATAAATTTACCAAAGGGTCATTTCTCAGGAAAATGATCTAAAAGTAAAAGCTTGAAGGATCTTTCTACAACAAAGTGCCCTAATTCATTTTCCCAAAGGGTCATTTCTTTGACATTTTGGTCCTAGTTCAAAAGTTTCAAATGGAATTTCTTTAGGAAGGTGTCCTAAATATAATTTCCAAAGGGTATGTTTTCAATAAGGTGGATCGAACAAAAATCTTAAAGGGCTATTTATTTCAAGAAAGTGCCACAAATAAAGTCCCAAGGGGTTTCTCTCTTGATAAAGTTCCCTATACAATTTTCCTAAAGGGTCATTTCTTAGGAAAATGGTCCAATTCAAAGGTTTTGAAGGGTGGTTTTTTAGGGAAGATGCCCTAAAAAAAATTAGTAAAAGGTCTGAAGGAAATAACTCATAAAATTTATGATCCAGATAGTTACATAAACATCATTTTCAAGCTACAAGAAATAGTTGCTTGAATATAAAAAGTCTATAATGACCCCACAAGTGTTAAATAAAAGAAAAAAATATGACCATTAGTTTTCAAATATGTAATGAAAGTCACATGGATGTCAAATACATTCATACATATGTCAAAGTTCAAGCCTTAGTAAGTAACCATTTAGGTTCAAAAGGTCCTTAAAAGGTTTAAAGTTGGTCAAAATCTAATGGGTTATGTGAGCTCACATACTGACACATGAGATCTAATGATCTAAATTAGATTCAAACAATTCAAAAGGTCCTTAGGTTAAAACCCTTAAATATATACAAGTTGGACATGATCCAGCGATGTGAGATCATCAAGCCAAAATCCAATAGTGCACATTCACTGATCAAAAGATGGGTCTAAGCTATATCAACAATCAATGTTCAATCATACCAATGATTTGATGTAGCATATAAATTGACAAGAAAGTGGGTCTAAGGAGATCTATGGCGTATATGATCTTGTACATCTTGATATGATGGTGCATAATCAAGTTAACATATCAAAGGGATCTTCTGATAGGAAATCAAGGACTCACATACATTCATATAACAAAGATATAACAGTGTGAGTAGAGTCAATAAATCAATAAAATATATAGGACAAATAAGAATAAAGAAAGTTGGGAATAATGAAATGGGTTGAGTTAGTTTTTGACAACCAATCAAATAAAGGTGAACTTGGACATTTTTTACGAAAGTTGATGAGGTAGTTTCTGACTCAATCATGTAAATGCAAAAGAATCAGAGCTTGGATATGATTCAAATGGAATAAATGAGACAAATAATTGCCAAAAAATCTCCATATAGGTAAAATAGGTCATTTGGACCCAATAAAAAGACCCATGATTATGAATCAAGGTCAAATAGTTCATAGGTTTTTTATGAATATTGTGACTATGTAAAAACCAATGATCTGAGATTGGTTTTTTGTCTATAAAATGGACCCATGTTCAAGTTAGAATAAATAAATATGTAAATGTGATCATAGGGAAACATGCCTCATCTATCATCAGAATCACTTTTTAATGATTAGATATAGTTTGCCATCCAAAGTAGATGTGGCATAATTTTGCCAATTCCAAGACATGGTCCTCATCAGTAGATCCTTAGCTGATAACATAGAGTTTCAAGAAGAGATGTGGTGGTTGGATAAAGATCAATTGAGTATTCAATTCTTTTGAAAGGCATTTAAAGTTGTGTCTTCTTGATAAGATCATGAGTCAATTCCCTTGAGTTGGTGTTAATACATCAAAAGTTGTTGGGCCTTTTCCAATGCATATCTCTCTCTCTCTTTCGCTTTTCTATAAATATAGTCTTCCAAGCCTTACAATGTATCCATATTTTTGGTATGACCACACTCTACTAAAATTTGTATTGTGACACCTTATTGATGCAATAAAGACTAAATTCCATCATTTTCTAATCTATATTGAAGAGTGTTCCATGAATTCATATATTGTGGTTAAGTGAATGTATGTTCCTTTCTTATGTCTGAGTTTTTCTCACCTTTAAGAAGTGCTTAGTAGTTATTATAGGTCATTATAAGTGTAATTTACAATTTATCATCTGTCTTGAAAGTGGATATTTTCCCTCTCTTATTAATTTGATAACTAATTTATGCCTTGTTCTGAAATATTTATTAGAGATTGATATTATTTGGTCTTAAAAGTGTCTCATAGTGTGTATTGTGTGAGTTTAAGTGATCAAATAATTGGTGTATCACATATTTTACATGATTTATAAGTTATTGTCAAAATCTCTTTCCCTTTTCCAAGTAGTAGTTTAGGTGATAGATACAAAAGGAATCCAACCTTATCCAGAGGTTTGATCCATTAATAGGTGACCCATAGCCTAGGGTCAATCCCATGTTGGACTAGATTTAAGCAAAGGACCTAAAAAATCCCCTTCTTAGCTAGGGTGCAAATCTAGAACACTAATTTTTTTTGGCACACATGATGGGACTCATTGGATCTAGTCTTGGTGGAATTGAAGTTGAATTAGTGTTATTCATGAAGAATTTAGTGATTCTAAGATCAAGCAATTGCTTCCAATAGTCCAAGCAGTTTCCAATTAAGTATATTTCATTACACTATCTTTATGTTGTTTTCATGGCTATGTATGAGGAAAATACATATGTTATACCTCCTTATCATCCCTATGATGAGTCATATCAGCCCTATCATGATCCATATGAGGATTTTTATGAGCCTAATCAGCCATACCAAGAGTTTTATCAAAGCTATGATGAGCCTTATCAAGTCTCTCATGATCCGTATTATCAAGAGTATGACCCTTATTCCCCTTGTAAACCATATCAATCTCATGACCAAATTTTACCTTTCCCATATGGATATGATGTTTCACGTGATCATCATTGTCTTCAAGAGAGAATGGATGAAATAAATCTCAAACTACTAGCATATAGAATAAAAGTTTGTTTAAATTATCAGTATGAGGAAGTGAATAGGTTGTTTCTAAATGCATCCAATGATCCATAAGAGAAATGAGTTGTGTATTTTTGTATTGGAAAATATGGAGACTTAGGAGAGGTAGAAAGGTGAGTTAGATTATTCATCTCAATAAACCTCTTATATTCCTTACCAATCTTCTTGTGTTCCTTATTCTCATAAAGTTCTTAACTATGTTCAGTGTGAGCTAATAAAAATTCCTAGTTGAAGTCAATAACCTATTCATATGCCAATTCAAGAGCCTATTCAAGAGGCTAAACCTTATTATAGTCCTCTTTCTTCACCACTTACCCCACAATCTCAAGTTGTCCATGAGGACAAAAAGGATTTAGACCTTGATGAAGTAATGGATAAGTGGAAAGAGTAGAATGTAGAAGTTCACAAAAGCTTATCTTTCCCTCCTCTTCAATATTCCATAAATGATTCCATTGTCCTCAATATTCCAAAATCTGATCTTGATCAACCTCCCATGCTTCATAATCCCTTTCAATAAAATAAATTTGATCACGCTCCCACCATATCCCTTGTTCAAGAGGAGCCTATTCTATGGGAAATAGAGAAATAAGTTGTAGCTACAAGTCAAAATCTTGGGGAATGTGAAAAATATGCTTCAAGTGTGTATGAAAAAGAGTTCATTAATAATTCACTTAAAGTAAAAATTGAAACTTAGATTATAGTTTATATTGAATAAGTTATCTCAAGTATGTAGGAAAAGGCCGATCTTGATATGGAAGAAATCTATGAGGAATTGGTATAGGCTGAAATCATAAATAAGATTGAGACATCTCCTTATGAGGAAGATAGAGACATCGTTAAGGCTAATCCTATTCAAGTTAATCAAAGTGAGGAACAAATGGATGATTGGAAGTTTTACTCTAAATCTATGAAATAGATTGAAGAGCTTTATAAGATCATGCTACCTAGTGTAGAGCATGATATTAATAAATTTGATCAATAAATACCTACTCAAGATCATGATACATATTGGGTTGACTATTCAAATCTCCTTGAAGAGCTGGATGAACTTGAAATAGTTGATAATAAGGATAAGGTCACTCAAGGACAAAGCATAAATGAGATGTCACTTGATAATATTTTAGTGGACAAGCAACATAAAAAGGATCCAAAAGTGCAAGATGAATTTGTCTTTATTTGTGACTGGTTTCCTATCAAGGACTCATTTCAAGAGATGTTAAGAGAAATAATTAGCAAAAAGAGTGCCTCTTAAAATCTTATGTTCAATAAATCCCCTAATTTTCAACTTGTGCCATCTTTTATAATGAATGAGTTCATGAATTTCCCTTTTAATCTATGCTGATCATGTTTTATCATGGTTAATTAGATTGGTTTCCTTTATTTTGTCCCAAATAAGTGCTTTTTCTTGCACATGTTGTTTAATAGGCTAGTTACCTTTGATTTATTAGGTTATTTTCCATTTCAAGTTTATTTCCTTCCTTATTTGTTTGAATCCTTTGTCTTTTCAATCAAGAGGTTTATTACAGTCATAGAATAGATGTAATATCATGTAAATGATCCAAGAGTCATGTATCTGGTCTGAGTTCTCAAGAATAATAGGCATGTTGCCCAACCAAGTCATGAAATATCTTGATCAAATTTGGTATACATACAAAAAATGCCTAGACCAAGAGTCCAATGGAAGGATAAGGATATTGACTGAAGAGTGGTCCAATAATTCAATATGAGCAGGCTTCATGGTGAAATCAAGTAGTTTAAGGTCATAGAATAAATCTGCACAAGCTTTAGATTTTTATAGTTCTTTCAAGCCTTCAAGGATCAAGAAATAGTTCATGTACAAGTTTAGAAGGGCTATACATGACTTACAAAAGTTAAGTATAAAACATTTTTGGGCTAATTCTTTACTTGGGAAATCTTTCAGGTTTTTATTTTGCTAAGCTAAATTATTTTAGACCCTTTTTTGGCTAAGCATTGAATTATTTTGGATAATTTATCCAAGATAAGGTTTTTGAAGGCATGAATTCTTTCAAAGGAAATGTCTGAAGAAAATACAAAGACATATTTATCTTGAGGAAATTTTTTTGCAACAATTTCCTTGAAGACTTATTTCTTTTGGAGAAATTATCCACATCAAAAAAGGTTAAGTGTCATTTCTTTTGGGAAAATTGTCTGAATTTTTTTTTAAGGGTATTTTGTCAAAACAAGTGTCTCAAACACTTTTTTCAAAGGGTATTTTCTCAATAAAGTGTCCCAAATAATTTTCTTGAAGGGTCATTTCTCGAGAAAATGGTCCAAAAGTAAAAGCCCAAAGGATCATTATACAACAAAGTGCCCTAATTATTTTTCCCAAAGGGTAATTTCTTTGAAATTTTGGTTTTATTTCAAAATTTTGAAAGGGAATTTCTTTAGGAAGGTATCCTAGATATAATTTCCAAAGGGTAAGTCTTTAACAAGGTGGACAAAACAAAATTTTTGGAGGGCCATTTCTTTCAAAAAAGTGCCACAGATAAAGTCCTGAGGGGTTGTTCTCTTGATAAAGTGCCCTATATAATTTTACTAAAGGGTAATTTATTAGGAAAATGGTCCAGTTCAAAGGTTCTAATAGGTATTTTCTCAAGGAAGGTTCCTCAAATATAATGTCTAGTAAAAGGTTTGAAAGAAATAGCCCATGGAATTTTTGATCTAGACAGTTGTGTAAACATCATTTTTAGGCTACAAGAAATATCCGTTTGAATTAAAAAATTCCAAGATGGACCTAAAAGTGTCAAATTCAAGCATATAATATGACCATTGGTTTTCAAATATGTAGTGACTATTATGGGGATGTCAAATAAGCTTGCACACACATCAAAGTTCAAGCCACAATAAGTAACCATTTGGGTTCAAAAGGTCCTTAAAAGGCTTAAAGTTGGTTAAAATATAATGATCCACATGATCCCACATACTGACACATGAGATCTAATGATCTATGCTAGAGTCAAACAATTTTCTTGAGGTTAAAACCTTTTAAGGCCTACAAGTTCAATATGATCCAATGATGTAGGATCATCAAGCCGAAATCTAATAGTACACATTCACTAACAAAAGGATGGGTCTAAGCTAAATCAATGATCATAATTCAATCATACAAATGATTTGGTGGAGCAAAAGAATTGATAGGAAAGTGGGATCAGGGAGATCTATGGTGCATGTGAGCTCATACATATTGATCTGATGGTGCGTGATCAAGTCAACATGTCAAAGGGATCTTCTTATAGGAAATCAAGGACTCACACACATTCATACAATAAATATCTAATGGTGTAAGTAGAGTCAATAAATCAATAGAATATACAAGACCAATAAGAATAAGGATAGTTGGGAACAATGAAATGGGTTGAGTCAGTTTTTAATTGCCAATCGAACAAAGGTGAACTTAGACATTTTCAATGGAATTTGACGGGGTAGCTTTTGACTCAGACATGTAAATACAAAAGAACCAGAGCTTGGATATGATCTAGATGGAACCAATGGGACCAAAAATTACCAATAGAGCTATAAATAGGTAAAATAGGTCATTTGGAACTAATATAACAACCAATGATTGTGAAGCAAGGTCAAATAGTTTGTAGGTTTTCTATGAGTATTATGACTATGTGAAAACCAATGATCTGAGATTGGTTTTCTATCTATAAAATGGTCCTAAGTTTGAGTTGGAAAAAATATAGATGTAAACATGATCATAGGGAGATGTGTCTCAGTTATCATCAAGATTAAAATTTGCCACCTAAAGTAGATGTGGCATAGTTCTACCAATTCCAAGACATGGTCCTCATCCACATATCATTAGATCATAACATAGATTTCCAAGAAGAGACATACTAGTTGGATAAAGATCATGTGAGCATTAAATTATTTTATAACAACTTTGAAGTTATGCATTCTTGATAAGAACATGAGTCAGTGCCCTCAAATTGGTGCTAATCCATAGAAATTCTTTAGGCCTTTTCCAATGCACAACTCTCTTTCTCTCTTTCCATTTTCTATAAATATATGATTCCAAGCCTTAAAATGGATCCCTCTTTTTTTATGACTAGACTCTTTTGAAATTTGTACTATGACACCTTTTTGATACAATAGAGACCAGATTCCATCCTTTCCTAATTTGGATTAAAGTGTGTTCTATGAGTTCATGTAATGTGTTTAAGTGAATATATGTTCCTTTATTATGTCTGAGTTTTTCGCACCTTCAAGAAGTGCTTAGTAGTTCTTACAGGTCATTATAAGTGTAATTTACTATTTATCGTCTAGCTTGAAAGTAGATATTTGCCCTCTCTCACTAATTTGATAACTGATTAATGCCTTTTTATGAAATATTTATGTGAGATTGATATTATTTGGTTTTAAAAGTGTCTCATAGTTTTTATTTTTTGATTTTTATTGATCAAATCATTGGTGCATTACCTCTTTTACATGATTTATAGGTTATTATCAAAATCTCTTTTCCTTTTCCAAGGAAGTGATAGTTTAGGTTTAGTTTAGGTGATAGATCCAAAAGGAATCCAACCTTCTCTAAATTTTTGATCCATTAATAGGTGACCCACAACCTAGGCTCAGTCCCATGTTGGACTAGATTTGAGTAGAGGACCTGAACAATCTCCTTCTCAGCTAGGGTACAAATCTAGAACACCAACAATTCTTTTATTCACCATTGAAAGAGTCTAAACTTATTGGAATCCTTCATCATTATCTTCCCCACCTTATTAAATTCATCATACTTCAATATCATCTTTACCAATAAAATATATTTTCATATTTCTGCTTACAGGCCTATGTATGTAGATATAGGTCTTTTAGGCCTAATTAAGCTTATTGACCTCTGAAACTATCTTCAATCATCTTGAAATATAATGATAATCCTGTGAGATTTTCATATTTATATTAATCTACCTATTTCACTCTCATTTACCCATCATGGATTTAGGCAATGATCACACACTCTCTTGGTCCATTCAAAACAGGCCTATTTGTGGTATTTTAGGTTCTTAACTTCAAGTCAGATGTAGAAACATTCTTAAATAGGATTATATTGGAATTTAGTGGTCTTTGAAATATTTTGGGAAGTTTCTTCATATTCCTTCTAACCTCCCTATATACTTATTAACTTTCAATTCCACCTTATGTATGCATCTTTCCTCATTTTGGTTGACATAGGCCTGTAGGTCTAGATTTATGCCTCTTAGCAAGTATAAAGGTTGTATTAATCATGTGAAAATTCTTAATGATATATATTTTTATCATGCTTCATATGTCTCCTCTACAACTCATTCTCAACCAAAACTAGATCTTATCTTTATAGTTTGAATACAAACCTATAGATCTCCCTTTGGGTTTCTTCACTGAATTTTGAAGGTGGTTCTCTTAATTTATTCTCTAGTGGTTTTGATTGATTTTAGAAGATGTATTATTATTCTATTTACATTATATACAACCTCTCTTGATATCCACATGAATCACCAAATCATGTTTTCAAACTTTTGGTAGGTAATCTTATATAGGCCTAAGTAGGGGCTCTCCTTTATCTACTAGTTAAGGATTGATGGTATTTTAATTTTATGACAATTTGAAGGATTTGATCATTGTATAGAATTTTATACATTCTAAATAAATCCTATTTGTTCTTCTAAACCTTCTTCTCAATACAACATCTATCCTTTTTGTTTATTGTATTGATCATGCTTGTAGTCTCACTTTTCAAGGCAAATTCCTTGCCAAGACTTAAAGATGCTTCACATGGATAATTACATGTGTTTGGATAGTATAAGATATATATAATGAAATAAATATAAATTTTTTATGCTTAGTGTTTAATAAAACATCAACATCTATATTGGAATGCTTTCTCCTTATCTTACATCCATGTAGGTAGACCCATAGGCTAAAATCTTCATTTCTTATATTATGTCTCTATGCATTGAATTATCTAATGATAGCATTGGGGAACAAGTTCCTAATTGTTTTTAAAACCTATTATTTCCTTTAATGGCTCAAATCACCTTGAAACCCTCTTAAGACCTTCACATTCTTTCCTTTGGACTCACACAGTTATATCTAACCAACACAAACCACTTAAGCATATAGTCCGTTGAGCCAAAGTGAAATGATTTTGAACTTTTAGGGGTTTTATGATGTTTGTAAAACTCCTCTATAGGATTAATAAAATGTATTTGAAGTCATTAATATAAAAAATTGATACTAATGGTGACCTACATGTGTGTAGACTTGTAGGCTCATAGTCCTCTTTGGAATGCATGGATTGGCCTCTAAATTCAATATTTTGGTTCAATTAATGATTGGGGATGATCTTAGGGGTTTAATAAGAGTAGAGATGGATATGTATATGTGTATATATATATATATATATATATATATATATATATATATATATATATATATATATATATATATATATATATATATATATAGAGAGAGAGAGAGAGAGAGAGAGAGAGAGAGAGAGAGGGCTAATGGAGTCAAGGAAATGTCTAAACCAATCCAAAACCTACTTATAGTCTTAATTGTAATGTGAAAATAAAGAAGGAAGAATTTTTTTCTTGCCAAGTTCCATTTGTTTAGCTAATGTACGTGATGAATTTGATGTTTTAAAGGTCTCTTTTCACCCTAAGATCACCCAAATAATATTACTACTACTCCATATATCTCAAAGATATAGTTACAAAGAGAAACCCAAGCCTACAAGGATGAAGAGGGCATTTTGATCTCCTTATACTTAATGATTATTCATAGAGTTAAGATGATTAAAAAGGAAACCAATGCCAAAAAGTGGAAGGGCATAAGGATGCCCTATTATTCCCACCATCTTAGATCCCAACTGTCTCTCTCCTCATTATACTAAGTTAAAATTGATGTGCCTTCTAAGGCTATCAAGGGTATCATTAGGGAAAAGGAGCATGTTTTTGCTCTGTTTAAACCTATAACTCACTCAAATGCATGAATTTAGATTTATGGATGATGGATGAATCCATGGAGTGTTTTAAAGTGATCTTCAATTTGAAAAATTACAACCATCTTTTGAAAAACCCTTCTTTCACCATGAGAACTATCATATTCTGCTTTAAATCTTGATTGAACTGATGCAACAAGTGTTCATAGAGCTTCCACATGATTGTATGGATTTTTAATGACATGGAAAAAACTTCCATTTATTTTTCACCTAATATTCTTACAATATTCCTTCTTATAACGTTACAAAATGAATCAAGAAAACATTTCAAAAGGTTGTAACATTAGAAAAGAGTATTTGACACCTTTTGGGCACTTGTACAAACCAAAGGGGGAATGAAATGAGTTTTTCATGTGCTAGATGACTCAAAAAGTCCCTATAAACCCTTAGCACAATTTCCCAACTTGAAACATGTCATGAAGTGACTTAGACAAGCACAAGGTAAAAATGAACAATTACCTTAATCTTGTCAAAAAAACCTTAAACTTTGCTAAGCTCTATTGTAAAATTTCAATTAAGACTTCGTTCAGAATGAAAATATTTCACCCAATTAAGTTTTAATTTATTTTCACCTATGGTATCAAATTCTGGATAACAACCACCTATATAATTATTATAGTTAAATATACTTATGGGATCACCAAAACAGAAAACTATGTTTTCCTTTAGGGCTCTCACCCATGAACCTCTAATTCCAAAATCCCTAGTCGATGTGATGCTAGAGACCCCAATTTCCATGCCTCATTATATAGTATGAAAAGGGTGTAAATCATAAAGTATATAATGTATATTATCCAAGGAGTGTAAATCATACAAAGTATTAAAAAAATAAAATGATATTTTATGTGTAGTTAGATAACAATTTTTGGTATTATTGGGGATATTTGTTATTATAAATATATATTAATTCAAAATAAGGTAGTATAAAATATTTATGATAAAAAAAAATTTTGGTATTTTAGGCTGAAAATTTTGAGTCTTCTAATATAAATATCAATAAAAAACTAGGCGTAAGAGCTTAAAGAGCAATGTCAAGTACAAGTTTCAAAATTTCTAGGAGAATGAAGTAGATTGTTTTATGTAGGAAGATAGTCCAAAACAATTGGATCCCCTAATTAGGTTTTTTCACCACTGAATCATAGTGACCATTCTAAATAGTTAAAGGAAAAAGATCACCTCACTTAAGTGAGGGAGGAGCTAACACAATAGTGGTATCCCCATTTAGCACTATAGACACCCATAAAGGATCCATAAGAGAAAACTTATATGAGGAAGAGGAATCCAATCAACCTATCGATAAGTATTGAAAGATAAGAAACTATGAGAAATGTTCTACCACAATAATGACATTAGAGGGGGCATGTTTGATTAAAAATATACATATAAAGTCTTCTCATGGTTCATTGAGTAATTCTATAGTGATTAATATAGTCCAAAAAATTCTATGAGATAAACTTTATCTACTTGATACTAGATCTCAAGGAGTAGAGAGATGAGAAAAGGAACATTTTCATTAGTTGAAAAATGTAAGGATCTAATATTATTGTTAAAAACAGTAGCATTCCTAGCATTTCAAAGTTAAAATATACTAGTATATTTGAATAAATTTTAATTTAAAATGATTTGAATTCCCCATTAGTTTGCATCTCCAAATAAGTAAATCCTCCAACAAATGGCCTAAATATTTTAAATATAAAAGAAAAAATATTCAATCAACTACCAAGCATACTAGGAATGAGGATAAGTTCATAACATGTGATTGAAAGTCTCTAGCCTATTAAAGGCATGACACTTTGGGTAGAAAAATACTAATACATTAAGTCCTTCCCACTATAGGCACATACATTTTTTATTAGAAACTTTTTAACATTGATTTTGGCACACTTTGACATACTTGGATAATGTATACAAATGTCTCTTTTGCACACTTTCCCTATTTGTCTACCCACTTGTTATATTGATGAACCCTATTCACTAGATACACATATTCTAGATTATCTCAGTCTATACAAAAACATGGCAGAATATAAAATGGATTGTCTACCTATCCCATATTTTCACTCCAAAAGAAAATACTAGAAATAGCTAGATAATTGTAGTTATCACAAGTGTCTGCCTCTATTGGAAGTGTCTAATAATTCTCAATTTTTTTTTTGAAATTGGTAAGTATTCACTGGGTTGTCCTATAAAATTTTCATGGGTTTGTCATAGAGGGAAACATAAAATATCCTCAAATAAAGTCAAATCAATCCTAAGGTTATACTAACTTGGTTACAACCTAACACTGATTAACATGGAAATCATATTAAAACATTAATTACTACTTGTTTTACCCTAATTTAGATTAAATAATGTTAATAAATATATAAATTTGAATGATTCAGATTGTAAAGTATAAAAATTAAGAATAATCCTAACGTAAAAAACTCAAATTCATTTCGATAAGTGGCATTTGTTAAATATGGAAATTACTAAGGAGATCATGATACTTAGCTTTTATGGTTCACCGATTGATTATGACTAGATTATAATAGTGGGAAAGTCCATGAGAAGGCCTTAGAGTAATTTAGATTTAAAATGATCTCTTTGTGTGTACATGATCGCTAAGGTTAGGCTAAGGCATATCCATTGACATTAGTGACTAAGGCTGATGTTATGCTCAACTAATTTAATTTTCTGTGGTCATACAATTAGTTGTGCCTACTTGAGATACATATGTATGTGTGATATTGATGTTTGAATTTATGCAAAAATCCATTAATAAGTCTCCTCCTCCCTAAAATCTTAGATCCACATGTGATGGTTAAAAATTATAAAACCTTAGGAAGCATGATGGGTTAAGTTGACCCCAATAATCCCCATTGATTATTAACCATTACCTATGTATCTACTACTTCTAAGAGGGAAGTCAAGCCACTTGTAGTTATTATCCTTAATGTGAATGTGAAAATGTGTTCTTTTACTATATGAATTCACCTAAAATCTAACTTTTGATACTTGAAAATAAACACTCTTGACTTAGCATGTTGTGCTTGAGACTTGGTTGATTACTACTCCCAGTGTTTGATTTGCAGTTTGGGAAGAATAATAAATATTTTCTCAATGTGTAGTAGTGTATAGATGCTTGATAGAAAAGTGCCAAATGAATCCTATGTATGGGTTTAATTTTTATTTATATGATTTTATTTAGGTAATTTATGATTCCAATAACATGTTAAAAAATAGGATGACACATAGAAAAATTAACCTTATTTGGATGAGGTTCACTAATATCACCCTCATGTAAGTTTTGTTGATGAAAATTTATAAGATTGACATTAGTGTATAAGAGATAATAATGATGATATGGTGATATAGAGATGTCTATGTAAGATATCTAGTTGGTTTGACACAAACATAGAGATTTTTGTAGGTGATTGAAAATAAAACGGGGTGGTCAGACTTATATCAAGCATTTGGATGTGAGATAATTTAAAATTATATACATATATATGAAAACAAGTCATGTATGGTTAAGGTAGCTCAAAAGTGGAATTTTCAAGTGTTTATTACCATAATTTAGTATTTAAAAATTCCTTGTTTTAATCTATTAATGAAATTTATTACAAATACTAGAGTTAAAGGGTAAAATATGCACAAGTATTTACGAAAAACTATGGCTTTGGGATATGGCTCCAAATTTACAACTTTAATCCATGCAAACCTATCATAAAAATTTAGTAATTAATGTCCAATTTGAAATATGAAATATAAAATTGAAATTTAAAACATTTTAAGAGAAATGAATGAGCACATCTATATGAGAGTAAACCGTGTTGCCTTGTTACCAGTTAATGATGACGTTTCTTTATTAAACCATTGGATAATTGTGTTTCCTTGCTGAAGCACATGGAGACTTGGAGTGAATGTGCACCAAATTGGTGTAAATATGCAATCCATTGGGTTGGAAGGACAAATTCCCCAACACTAATAAATCTATAATAGTTTTAAGACCATTAAGCATCACTAAACCTCAACTTTACTCCACCAAATAATTTATCTTTAACCTTATTATTTCAAGGTGGGAACCACATAATGGGTTCACTATGGGTAATGCCATGGCTATTGAGCATCACTGAAACTCAATGTTACCTCAAAATCATGAATCAACCATTGTAGAGAGACATATAAATTAAATTTTGCTTACTACCCAGTATCATTAAATTATGATTTTAAATAAACAACTAAAATAGTGATCATAGTAAGATATGTAAATGTGCTTGAACAAGTATCATGCTTCAATAAATATTTGTAAACTATAAACTTTCATGGTGTATTTTTAAATGAATTAATATCATTCTCCA
>JARHVA010008812.1:365000-407500 GCA_037957365.1 Torreya grandis
GTGCCCAAAAAAGCCCAAATGAATGCCAACTAAAACAAATTCTGCTAATCGAAGCCAAGCCAATCTCCATCAAGACCCTCTAACCATCTTATTAGCCTATGAGGGTCGCATAATAGGCTAACCATCAACTCTGAACATGTCAACTAAAAAGGGGACATGACAATCCGCCCCTCCTGAAATTGCTTGCCCTCAAGCAATCACTGAATGATAAACCAATCAATCCACCTGGATCCCAAATGTAGTCATGATCTCCACCGCTATCAATCAATACAAACTCCATGCCATGTCCATCACAACACCCATCTAATGGCATCACATCATCCCTAGTACTAAGATAAGAATCCCAACATCCAATCCATAAATGAAAATCAACCAGCAACTCAAGTAAACTCCTTACCTGAATAATATCTGAATATGGAATATGAATGCTAGACATACTCATATCATCATCAACCTATGACCCATCTATAAGAGAAAGCTGAGACCCTATTGCATGTGCTACCTCCTAAATTGTACTCATCTCAATACAAAGCTCGTCCACTTGTCTCTCTTGTGTTGGTGCCAATGTGCACTCGGTAGCGCACTCTCCCATGTCGTGTGGTATGAGCCTCTCCATCCGATGAAAAAAAATATGTTTGAAGTTGTTGCCCTGTATTTCCTTAAGAATATGTGTCTTCCCACCAACATCAAAACGAACCTCCATGTCCTTGAGATGAAGAGTAACTTCCTCAAATGAATGAAACCACTTCATACCCAAGACTAAGTCTATATCCCCCATGTTCACCACATAATAATTAGCCTTGAACTCATAGTTGTTCAAGTGCAATGGGAGGTCTCTAATCATACGCTCACACCTAAGAGTGTGACCATTGGCTACCTTAACTCTAATGCCTTCGAAATCTTCAGTAGTGAGTCCATGCTTCTCCATAAATCTGGCATCTATAAAATTATTTGTGGCTCCTGTATCAAGAAGGGTGATGACCCTCTGTCCTGCCAAAACTCCACAGAGTTTAAATGAATCATCTGACTAAATGCTGGATAGGCGTGCCTCCTGTATGTGAAGCTCTAACTCTGCCTCTACCTTAGGCTCTAAAGCCTCTACCTCTGCCCCCTCAGAAATATCTTACTATTTAGAATCTCCTGAATCTGAATCCTCATAATAAGCCCACATCGCTCGATTGGCCTTGCCCTTAGGCCTCAAAGGACAATCGTGATTGGCATCATAGGGACCTTTGCAATAGAAGCAAAGCTTCTTCCTGTGTAGATCGTTAAGAGCCTCTCGATCCAATGATGGTGCTATTGGATTTGCCTTTGAATCATTCTTAACACTTGATTTATCTATGTTAAAATCCGGTCTCTCCCTATTATTGTTGAAGCACTTATGGTCCCTGGATGAAGAAGTACCTCCTGAGTTAGATTTATTGGATGGGGCTGCCATCTCCATACTTCATGCCTTCTTCATAGCTACCTGTAATGAATGAGGATCAAAGGCTTTGATCCAACCTCTCAATGGTTTTGTCAATCCCTCCACAAAGAGAACTACCAATCTACGCTCTGAAATATTTGGCACCATGACTGCCAATCTCTAAAACTCACCAATGAAGGACTCCAAATTGCTTGTTTGTTTCAACTATGCCAGATCTCAAAAGTAAACCTCGATATCTTTCCTATCAAACCGCTCAACCAATCTATCCACAAAGTCCTGGTACTCTGTCACCTAGTTATGCTGAAGTGTTACCATACCATGGTACCACCAATCATGTGCTACTCCATCCAAGTGCAAAGTGGTGTATTTGATGGCCTCTATCTCTATCATTGGCCTCAATGCCAAAAAGGTGTCAAGCTTATGAACCCAAGCTTGAGCTGTCATCTTGCCGCTGCCATCAAAAGTAGTCAAAGAAAGCTTGCCAATAGCCTTTTTTAGCTCACTGAGTTGACCTCTAGGCCTCCTGTCCTATCTAACCAATCTATAGTGCTCTCTCCTCTGATTAACAAAATGATCAAAAGACATCTTCTCCCAAACTTGAGGAGCTAATAAGTCCCACTCATAATTTGCATCCATGAGGGTATCTGCAAATAGGGAATCACCTGTCGCCTCCTCTGCTGGTGCTTCTTCTGGTTCATCCTGTACAAACATAGGCCATGTAGGTCTATCAATAGTTCTGGAATGGGTCTACTGTGGTCTCTGATTAACAGTAGCACTCCTGTTATCTCCTTGTTCCCCATTTTATCTAAAAAGTGGGTTCATCCTCTCTACCATAGTAGTGAGTGCCTGTATTGCTTGATTCATCTGCTGCTGGCCTGTCATCATAACACGATAGAAATCTCTGGTGTCCTGATCAACATCATATTTGTGGCCCCTGGGTGGGCTACCCTCATGTCTGTCACTCATGATGATCGGTGGCTGCTCTAACACTTGGGTACCTTCAAGTAAGGCTCTACTGCATGTGTTGTACCTATGTGGTACCAACTCTTGTGGCTGCATAAGATTGTCAAACCCTCAGGATGGCAGGATTTAGCTCTAATACCACTATAATATCCCCAACTAGTAGGGACTCTAGAAAAACAAAAGCTCTGATACCATTGTAATATCCTTAACCAGTAGGGACTCTAGAAAAACAAAAGATTTGATACCACTGTAATATCCCCTTCAAATAGGGAATATATAAAGACAAAAAGCTCTGAACAAAGATACAATTTTGTAGAATAAATTTAAATAAACAAATAAACCACAATAAATCTCTTAACTTCCAAATCACTAATCTTATTATTCATCCAGATGATTACAATAGATATCCTCTGTCATGCATATAAAATAATATTCAAATATGGTCTTAAAAACTTGAGTATTCTACAAATTGGGAATAAAACCTAAATCTGGTACATCTCAGCTTGCTGTGTCAAAAACACAGTCACCGACATCAGTTATATTGCCATCATCAGCTGACTGGGGTCGTTAACTTGTGGATGTCGGTGATAGGTCAGCTGATGTCGGTCTCTGTGGATCTCTGCCTGTCGATGTCGGTCTCTGTGTGAATCTGTATGGATCTGTACAGACTTCGTACGACTAATAATAAAGGACACCCTATTTGTTGGACCCCTGATCTCAAGATATATAGCTCTAATACAAAATATCTCTATCTGTATAATTTATTGAATAAAAACTTATGAAATAAATACCTGAATTACTGTGATAACTTCTATGTGAAGTTATCTTTCAAAATACCTGAAATACTGTGATAACTTCTATATGAAGCTATCCCTCAAATCGGCAATAGATCAGCTGATATTTCACAGCCTCTAAATTGCACACACTGAAGAGTGGACATTCTCTAATGCAGATGGAATCCTGGAACCCTTGGCTCAGTGTTCACAGAAGAATTCTTAGCAATAATCAATATCAATAGTCTCATAATCCAATAATCAATAATGGCCTCCCATGAGAAACCCTTATGCCCTCAAAAAGATATGCTTTCCCTAATTAGGGTTTCTTAAATTAGAATTAGGGTTGCACAATTAAAATATGCTAAATAATTAATATTTGATTAAATCAATCAAATATTAATATCTCCCTCAATACATGTCAAATCCTCTAACCGTTCAAAGCTGGTGAACCAGGGAGTGATTCTGCACATGATCATGCCATAACAGGGATGCTCCATTGAATGCTAACATTCCCTATATAATAAGAGCTTAGACAAACGTGCTCGAAAAAGCCCAAATGAATGCCAACTAAAACAAATTTTGCTAATCAAAGCCAAGCCAATCTCCATCAAGACCCTCTAACCATCCTATTAGCCTAAGAGGGTTGCATAATAGGCTAACCATCAACTCTGAACATGTCAACTAAAAAGGGGACATGACATATACTATACCCAA
The DNA here is from genome assembly GCA_037957365.1 of Torreya grandis. Classification (NCBI taxonomy): domain Eukaryota; kingdom Viridiplantae; phylum Streptophyta; class Pinopsida; order Cupressales; family Taxaceae; genus Torreya; species Torreya grandis. The sequence continues at coordinate 368,880 of JARHVA010008812.1, forward strand.
TGAACTAAGTGTCAGATAATGATGATGGATTTTTATCTAAAACTCAAAATTATGTTACAAATCCACATTCAAAGTATGAAGTTTTTAATTTTTTGATGATGAATTTATGCATGATGATTTAGCCCCTAAAAATGATTAAAATGACATGGAAACAAAGAATAATGAAAGTAACATTGAATATATTCCATGGAAACACTTAATAGTGAAAGTAACAATGAATTAAACTACATGGAAACAAAAAATGAGGAAACTAGAAGTGAAGATAAGATTATGGAAACAACAAATCAACAAATTGTACCATTAATAATGCCTCTTAGGATTTTGTGTAGAAAATCCTTTTACTAAATTAAAGTTGATGAAAACATTTTGAAAATAATGTGTAAGGAAAATTTTGACCTCCATTTAAGAAGAATAACTAAAATAATTTGAGATAATTAATTTTAAAAATTAAAAGAGAGTTAAATATGTCAATTGTTTATTCCATTGATGATATTGCTTAATATTAGACCTAAAATTCATGCCCTAAGACTAAGAACATTTATTATGGATGGTGAAAACCAGGAACTTGTTGAAAACCTACATGATGCATACCATATTATAGGCATGAAAGGATGTGACAAAGATAGTAATGTTGCCTGATGCATATTTAAAAAGTGTATATTAAGTGGTGAAATGATGATAAAATGCTTGATTTGAAAAAATATCAGAACACTGAACATAAGCAAAAAATAATAATGAAGTAAATCGGGATACTTAAGAGACTTGATTATGTCAATACCAATGAGCTATTGGCATACTCTAGTATAATTCCATGAAAATACAAGGTTGTAGTTGATTCTCTCAAAGATTTACTTATCATGGATTCAAAGGTCATGGTTGTGGTAACATGTATAATCTACATATCTAGACATGTTTAAAGTGATGGATTTTAAAGGGGAGGTCTCAAAGGTGGAAATATCAGTTAGAGGATGAGAACTTATCTCTTGACTGTATAAAATTTACCTTTCAACATTGATTAGTATAACGTATGCCAAAAAATCATATCTTATGTTCAATAACCATGATCTGGGGTGAAATTAGAGTGATTTAACACACATGTGAGGGTTATTTGGTTCATGAAATGACTTATGATTTTTAATTTTACATGCATATGAATTTGGCATAAATAATATAATTTATCCTATTGGAAAGGATGTACTTGAGGTTGAAATGAGTACTCTGTCTCCTGACCCAACATGATCTGAGGCTATTATTTTTTCATATACCTCATTCACCACCCCTGGCATGGTGGAGAAGCTGGTTTTTAGCCATGAACCTCTAGAGGTGGAAATATTGAACTGTGGCTTCAATGTTGACAAAATTTGTTGTTAGTGTTTTCACATTTTTGAGTATCTATTAAAAAGATAATTTAGGTGGATTTAAAGTTTTTGGTCATGGTAAAATAATTTATTTTACTATTAATACATTTTTCAAGTGATTCATTTATAAGGGGAACTCTAGGAGATAGAAATGCTAGTTAGAGGATAAGAACTTGTCTCTTGACTACATAAAAGTTGCCTTTCAAAAATAATTAGCATACCATATTCCATGTATTAATGTATTATTTTATTTCACATTGATATGGGTTAAAATTATATGGATTCAAAATGCATGTGAGGGTTATTTAAATTTATGTAAATGGCATATGATTTTATTCTTACACTATAATTTGGCCTAATAAACTATCATTTTAGTCTATTATGAAGGACATTCTTAAGGTCAGAATAGGTACTCTATCTCCTAATTGAGCATGATATAAATAAAATAACTTGGTCCTATATTCTATTTTCCACCCCAAACATCCTAGTAATGTCATTTTTCAGCCACAAACCACCATATTTAGAGATGTCTAAATTTAAATTTAACATTGATAACATTTCTTGTCAGTGTTTCTATGTTCTTGAGTAGTTATAAAAAAGTGTATCCATGTGGATTAAAAGGAAGTGGTCATGGAAACACATGTGATTTTAATATCCATATGTGTTTGAAGTGATTTAATTGTAATGGGAGGTCCTATAGGTAGAAATATCAATGGAGGACAAGAATTTTTCTCTTGACTGCATAAACATTTCCTTTCAACACTGATTAGTATATTGTCTACCATGTTTTTTAATCTTATTTTTATCACGGTGATATGGGGTGATATTATAAGGATTAAAAATATGTGTTACATTTTTTTCTCTTTTCATGCAAATGAATTATAGTTGTTTTTTACATGTATATGAAGTTGGATTAAAAAACTACAATTTTTTTCCTATTGGGAATGATGTTATTGAGGTCAAAATGATTACTTTGTATCCTAACCAGGTGTGATGGAAATCTAATAACTTGGTCCTATATTTTATTTTCCTCCCCCAACATGGTTAAAATTTCACTTTCATCCACAAAGCATCGTGGGAGGAGATATCCAACTACTTATTCAACATTGACAACATTTGTTGTCAATATTTTCACATTCTTGAGTAACTATAAAAAGTTAAATGCATGTGGATTTGGAGGTCATTATTATGGGAACAAATTTTATTTTACTATCCATATATGTTGAAAGTGATGGATTTTAAAGGGTATGTCTTAGAGGTAGAAATGTCAGTTGGAGGACAAGAACTTGAGCTGGGAACAAAAATCCATAAATCTTACAAACACATAGCTCTCTTCATTAAATCAAAAATTACATTCAAAAATATTCATTATAAAAATCACCACTTCTACAAAACTTAGAAATTGAAATACCAAGGATGCTCTACAAATCTTACACACAAAGCTTAACTCTTAACACTCTAGCCTAAAAATGCCATGGATCACAATCCCTTTATAGAAATATAAAATGAATAAAAAGAGATAGAAAATACAAAATAATCCAATATATTAACCCTCCTCCACTTGAATTTAATATTCATCAATAAGAAAATGTGTTCCACCATGTGCTCCTCTTTAGTTTGGACCCCTCCAACATGTGCCATCCAAATTTTATCCCACTCAACATGGGTGTTCAATTAATAGAGTTATCTTTGTCCCCCACTTACATAAGTCTATAAAAAATTTATAGGATCTCCTTTTTCCTAAATTTAAACTCATATTAATTATCCCTCACATGGATATACACCCCAATTCACATGGGTGATAAATCTATAATAGTGGTCTTGGTCTCCCACTTGAATAGAATTAAAAAAGGTAAATAATCTCCTTATTTTGACAAGAGATCACTTCATAATCATGGATACCCACTAAAATTTTTCCCATATCCATCCATATCAACCCAAAATCAAATTTACCATGTGCTTTGGTTGATAACTATGCCTAAAATGCTAATTCTCTAGTATGAATAGTAACCTGCCACCTCAATAGCATGAATAGTGATTTTTTTATACACATCATTCTCTTCTAGTTGAAAAACATCATCTCCTATGATTTTCTATGATTTTTATCTAAAAATTATAGACCCACACAAACATGAACACATAAAAACATATACCACTCTATTTTTGGTTGATGAAAGATTGCATAAACCCTTGTATGCTCCTACATTAAACACCCTATTTTTTATAATGTGAGATCATGCTCACATAAATGGGGTAAGTGGTAGAACCACTCTTTTGGTCATGAAGCATAATGACCATAACATCCCTTTCCAACAAACCAAATACCTCAACTATTTATTCTCCATCCTTCTCCATTTCTAGCTTCTACTTGTTGGTTTTCCTTCTCTCTTCTAGTCATTTCTTTCCATTCTCTCTCTTTTACTTATGGTATTTAAACCACCATACATCATCCTCCTCCACTAAAGGATTAACCAATATCCATTAAATTCTCTTATGGGATGAAACCAACCACTATCTATCCACCTCCACCTAATTTTGGAAGCACATTGACTAAGAGGGGTGGGGTTGAATCAATCTTAATTTTTTTTATAATCTTTACCTTATCATTCGTGAACTATAAAAATAATATAGTAATATAGAAACACATTAAGAGCCATGAACATGAGAGATGAACATAACACAAAAGACATTTATTTGAGTGGAAAACCCTCAAAGGGAAGAAAACCTACTGATGATTCAAATGTACTACTATACCATAAGTCAAACATCAAGATTTAGTGAAGCACCAACTTAACTTAAAGCACCAACCCTAATTGTCCAAGCACCAACCTGACTAGGCTTTATCAAGTACCCCCTTGAAAGGAGGCACAAACCCCATAGATGAATCAACACCAAATAATTTACCACAAACCTTTGATCACATTTATAACCCTTTTTTTACTCATATAATATATTATGATCTCCATATTTAGCTCTTCACACACACCTATCCTTCTCAAAGTGGTCTCTAGCCTTCTTCACTCAATTAGCCCTCTTATTGACTTAGTTAGGTCATATGATCTTGATAATAATATATAGTACCCATATAAAATATTCATGATGGTTTATTTTAATCCTCTTTATGGTCTATAAGACCTCCTTCAACTCTTCACAATTCTATCTCATTTGCGTCAACATACACACACTCACTCTAGACATTAGGTCTTGTTCTTATATTAGGGTCTTGCTCATACACCTCTTGGTTAGACATACACACTTTTTTAATTAATTTTTAAATCACATAATCCTTATTACATTCAAATATCATGAACCAAATATTACAATAGGTCAGTCATAGCATATAGGACCAAAACCCCTTTTAGGCCTTAACGAGACCTAATTCAATTAAGCCTTCATTAGCACATGTTACCCTTTAAACACCTTAGAACACTCTTAGACTTCTAATACATAAGTAACATTCCTATTTAAATTTAATATACCCACTAAAATCTCATCTTGGTTCCATGACACCTTTTATCTGCAATCACCACTTGAAGCACACCATTAACATTGTTCATAATTAGGCCTTTGCATACCCAAAAAGTCTATTTTCAAAAACTAAACCAAAAAAATATATTTTCAAAAAAAACATGGAAAAAATCATATAAAAATAATCCTCATAAACTCAGGGTCATCACCATATGCATTAAACCTCAAAAATCAAGGCAAAAGTACTCAAACCCTTCTCTGTAAGTAACCCACTTAGAACTGCCAATAGACTTCAAAACATAGTCATGGAGATAATGACCAAAAAACCTATATAATAAATTTAGTATAATTATAATGAATTTATATAATCATATAATATCCTTATAAAAACTTAAACTAAATATATCATAAGCTCTAATAGAAATATTGGTCTTATAGACCAATCTCATGACTTCATTGTACATAGATCTCATTGAGTTAAACAAGTCAATTTGAGATCAAATTTTTCCTATATAAGATCATATAAAAATATTATATCTAATATGGAAATTTATTATAGGTCTTTAACAGCATCCCCATGAATTTTTATCCATCCCTAATCCATGACAACACATCTCTAATCAACTTCTCACTTCTGTCTAGTTTTTTCATTGTCTGCACCACTAGGTCTGTTAGTGATTGGTCAACTTGTATGACTGGTTTAGAACCCATAAGATATATAAAATTATAAAAAACTATCATTTACATAATATAAAATTATAAATATTCAACCTTCATCCAATTATCATCTTTGACTTGGTCAACTTTGCCTGTTACAATAAAGTTTTGAGAAATAAGACTTTTTTTATAGGGACCACTCACTCCCCTGACAAACCAATCACACATGGAGGTGACTAAGAGATTTTAATAAAACCTTAAATTACTTATGTATCCATTACAAACCATTTTGGGTTATTTTTATTAGTATCTTTCTCATTGGGTCAAAGTTATGGTTTTACAGAGGTTTAAACCACCTTATAGTCTTAATGATCATTCATAAAGCTTAGCCCCATATTTGAAAAAAAATGTTGTAAATTTGAGATATTAACCTTAAAAATATACCATTAATGGATTACATTCTAATTTAGAGGATACACATGATAATGAACACATGAAATTCTTTCTCGGGTTGAGAACCCTTCATTTAATGCACTCAAGAGACTTGAAAAACTTTTTCTTGCCTTATCTTGAAAAATTTGACCTTAGACTTGTTAAACACACATATAAAATCCTATCACACCACTAAAAATTATCACATGTTCATTCTTACCTTTGAAATTTATCCTAATACCCCATTAGGCCACCATCTCTCTTTTTGCTCTCTAGGCTTTTGACTTTCAAGTCACATTAGGCCTTGAAACTAACCTTCTAGCCACTATCCATGCACTCTAAACCTTACTAACATTCTCAAGAAACTCCTCACATGTTATAAAACTAATTTTAATCCTTCATATGTCTAGACAACACCTCATGGCACCTCATTAGGTTAGGCATGGTCTAGAACTAATTTAGTTACATGCTAGGTCTATAGGTCTTACCCCCGTAGGCTTACTCTCATATGATCATGAGTCTTATAATGCCTCATATTAATTATTAAATAAACTAATATATCCTATTATTCATTTTTTAATTCAAATTACTAGGCCACCCTGCTCCATCTTACACAAGACTAGGCATCATATGCACAAGCCTTCTCAAGTCTCTTGCAAGGTTCAAACACTTGAAAACCTTGACAATTAATCTTGAAACATTATTTGATGATTACATACATTTATTATATTAATTATAAGTTTTTAAAACAATGTCATACCTCTCTGGGATGTAATCAAACAAAAACACTATTCAATGATCTCATACCTCATGAACAACTTTGATAATAATGACAACATCAATGCCAAGCCTCAACAATAGAATACTTAACATACTAAAAATTGATCATCCTTATCTCGATGTTCTAGTATTTTTACCCCTTTTACATAAATTATGAAGTGATATCTTCAATTCCTTGGATCACGCTCCCTTCAATCAAAATACTGAACACACAGAACTATGAGTTTATGAGACATAAAACAAATATGATCCACTTATATCCATGCATAACTTCTTGGAATAACTCATATATTATTGTATTTAATGATCATGATTATCTCCCCATAATTACTTGTCTTCTTAAATGATTTATAGGGGCATGAATTATACCCAATTCCTATCTTAGGTGTTCAAAAGTTGCCTTTGGAAGTGGTTTGATCAAGATGTATGCAATTTGATCCTGGGTAGAGACATATTCAAGTTTAAAATTTTCTTAACTTACCTAATTTATTATAAAACTAATTCAATGTGTTTTTTCCTTGAGTGTATTATAAGGTTCTTTGAGATACTTATAGCACTTGTATTTCCATAATAGATAGGGCTAAGACTATCATACTCTACCTTGTAGTCTTTTAGGGTTTATCTCATCCTTAGGACCTAAGTGAAACATGGAGATGTTTAAATTTACTCATATTCACAAGTATAAAAATTTATTTATGGTTTATTTTTGCTTATCCATGAGACTAGGCACCTACCTAGGAACAAGGCTCCTCCACTGGTACTCTTCCTACCTAATATACTTCCCACCCAATCTACATATATGTAGGCTATCAAATTAAACTCCCTACTTCTGAGATACCATAATTCATACTCCATAGTCCCCTTGAGATACTTGAGTATATTTTTATCTAATTTTAGATTATTATCCTTTGTATTTTCTTGAAACCTTCCCACAAAACCTATTGCTTGCATGATGTTAGGTCTATAGGTAGTAGTCTACAATGAACTTCTAATCATTGACCTATATGACATCTGATGGAACTTTGAAGACCCATATTCCTTTTTCAACTTACATCCTATGATCATGGGGGTAATAACTACCTTTAAATACTCCATCTCAAAATTTTTCAACATTTATCTTATGTAATTTTTGAGATGAAGATACCTTTTTCAGATTGAGTGATTTTCAACCCAAGAAAGAATGCTAGTTCTCCTAGCATGGACATCTAAAACCTTTATTCATCACCTCTACAAAGGCCTTTTTTATGTTCTCATTTTTTCCACCAAATATTATGCCATCCACTTATAAAACTACTATTAATTGATGGTCATATGCTATATTGATGTATAGATTATTGTATGCAACTCATATTTTGGATCCTTGATCCAATAAATACTTGTACAACCTAGCATACCAAGATATAGAAGCTTGATTTAGACCATAGAGATCTCTCTTCAATATAAAAATATAGTCTCTGTCATATAATATTGATAACCCTTTAGGCTGCTTAATGTGAAGTTCTTCCAAACTCTCATTCAAAAATGTAGATTTGACATCTATCTAGTATATGTTAAATCCTTTGAATCCTGCATAAGCTAAAAAACAATTTGATGGCCTTTAATAGTTATACTAGTGAAAATGTATCCTCAAAGTCTACCCCTTAAACTTGTGCATATCCCTTACATACCAATCTAGCCTTGTTCTTAGTGACTTCTCCATCTTCATTCATCTTACTTCTAAGTACCCATTTTGTGCTAATGAAATTTTTATCTTTAGGCCTAAAAACTAGTTCCCAAGTCTCATTCTTCTCTATTTGGTCTAGCTCCTCATTCATAGCACCTATACAAAATTTGTCTTTTCTTGCTTCTATAAGAATCTTAGGTTCAATCTTGGATAATAGATAATTATGTTGATTTAGATTACTTACTAGTCTTCTTATAGTTTGCATACATGTATTCTTGTTGATAATGATTTGAGATTCAGGGTGGTCTCTTTGAATCTATTTTGAGGGTCCTTTTGAGTCCTGTCTCTCTTCAACTTCTTATTCTTCATCATCGACCTCCATAGTATCCTCTTCATTCTTGAAATACATATTGTCTAAAGTGTTCTTTGATTGTGAGTGAGATTTCTTTGTCTCATCAGTCCTCGCATTGGTGGTTTCCACTATCTTTTGTAGTCTCTTGTTATAACATCTATAGGTTGAGCTCATTGATTAGTATCCTAAGAATATGCATTCATTATATCTAGAATCAAACTTACCTAAGTCTTCATTATCCCTTTTGATGAAACATTTTCTCCTAAACACTCTAAAATGTTCTACATTTACAAGTTTGCCTTTCTATAATTTATAAGGAGTCATGTTACCATTAGTCCTTATCTGTCCTTTATTAAAAATGTAGATAATAGTTCTTACTTCCTCTCTCCAATATCCATAAGATAATATAGACTAATTAAACATAATTCTAGCCATGTCTTGAACTATCCTATTCTTCCTTTCCACTACCCCATTTTTTTAGGTGTCTTAGTTGCTTAGAACTGTCACCTTATTTGATGAACCTCATAGAATTCATCAAACTCATTGGACTAAAAATCTCCTCTTCTATAAGATCTTAGGCACTTGATCTTCATATTCTTCTCATTCTCAAAAAAAGCTTTAAATGCCTTGAAATTATCAATATCTTTTTATTTCTATTTTAGTAATGAAACCCAAGCCATTCTTGTGTAATCATCAATGAGTAACATGAAGTAGCTATCTCTTTTAATTCTTTGTGTGCACCAAATTTTAGAATTTGTAAATATTAATAATCTTAGCAATAAAAATATAAAACCTAATGACACACATAAGAATGGATAAAAGGAGTAAATCAACATAAATGTAACATTATTACCATCTATTTTAACCTCTTCATGACTTTATTCCAGTATTCGTGATTGCTCATTAGACTCATATTTGACACTATGATGCTTGATTTGAGATGTTGATAATGGATGCTTGGTTGAGGATTGATTTTTGGCATGGATTGGATGATTGATTCAAGGAATCATTTTGACATGGTTTCCCTAAAAGATTTCTAGTTGGTTTGAGGGTGGATGGATAACTTAGTTCTATAGGAAAATAAATGGAATATCAAGGGTCCAAATTCAATCTTGGGCTTTTGAGATCTAGGGCTAAGAAGTTTCCATGGAATTTTTAATTCCATGGAAATCTCTAAAATTAGAGACTTTTAGAGAAGGGGGCTAGTTTTGAGAGAGTTCTACATTTGGAGAGTTATATAACTCTCTTTAGGGATTTATCATAATTAAATGGAGGTTATATGGGGATTAGAGAAAGATTAGGTGACATAGAGATGTAGGGAAGGCTAGGGTATAGGTTAGTAGGTGGGTAGGTAGGGTTATGGGAATTTTAAATTCCCATATAATGGATAAGTATGATTAAATTAAGATAATGTGAGATTTAAGAATAATTAATGAAAGAGTAAGGATGGGTAAGGTTGGTGAATGTAGATTAATAAAATGGGATATTATATTTATGGCTAGAAATAGGATAAATTAGTAGAATAAAATAGGTTAAATGGAATTAGTGTCAACTAATAGGAATGTTAGTCAACTGTAATGGAACAAGTGATTTTAGGTGTATACATTTTACCCATCTTTTAAAGTGCATTGCAAGTGGATGTAGTGGAAAGAGTAATAGTATTTCAAATAAAAATCATATCATGGGTGATTGTTAGTAGATTATGCTAGCAGATATGATGTCCCCTCAAGGGGATATGATTTCCCCTGATGGGGACATGTAGGGAATAATGAGATAGATGGAAACTCAAAAGAAGAAGTGATGGGTGGGATGAGATGGGTAGATGAGGAGATGGGATATCAGATATGGGATATAATATGATTGATTTGACTTGATTAATGAGATACAACTTGATGATGCCCCTGATAAGGATACATGTATAGGGAATAGAGATGATGGGTGTCACAGTTATAGACACATCCTAAGGGAGAACCAACCATAATAATATGATCATATGATTAAAATGCCATAAGCTTTAGACATATCCCAAGCAAGGATGCATACAAGGGAGAGTTATAGGCTAGGATAAGATTGATGATGGATGTATCTCAAATATAACTCGATCAATATGATATTGCTAATGCTAGAGAAGAAATGATATGATCAAGTGACCAAATGATTTGATTGATGATGAGGATAGATGATAAAGATAGTGGCTAATCTATCCTTGTGCACCAAAATTTGTCCAAGTGCTACCTACATAGTCTAAAAATACCTCAAGCTAATGTAGTTCTAACTATAAGATGATGAAGATGAGGATTAATGATTAGAGGATGATGTTAGTGATTGAATGATGTGGCTTAGATGAGGGGATGAGGATAAAATATTAGATGTTAGTTGAATAGGTTGTGATGGGGAGAAGGATGATGAGATATGATGAGAGCAAGCCATCACAAATGTCATAAATATCATCACAGTCTAAGTAATCTAGAAATATAGCGCTTGACAAGAATCCCCATGATATAAACATGACCAAGAGGACATTGTTCCAAAGTGCATGGGAAAACAACACACTCTACATACTCAAGGGAAATTTGGGCGTCCCCATAGCATCCTCATTAATTTACTAAAAGACCAAAAGAGAAATGACTAAAAATACAAAGACAAATGAGATATATACATGAAACACAAACAAGACAAACAATAGAAAAATAATAGACAAGTATTTATATGTAATGTCACAATGTCTTGTCTAATGATGGGATGAGTGACTAGGTGATTTTTGGATGATCATGATATGATGGTGGATTTAGGATGGACTAGGATTTGGATTAGGTGATCATGATTAGGATTGGGTTAAAATATTTCCCTTAGTTTAGGATGGAAGGATAGATTATGTGATGAGGTCTTTGAATATTGAATTGGTCTAAAAATTGAATCAAAAAGTGGATAAGGATGGTGATTTAGAAAGGTGATGACCAAGTATTATAAATAGATAAGGCCTTGTAAGATTCTAATCTAAAAAAGAGACTAGGAGGTGATGGGATCAAAGACCTTTCATACTATCAAAGAGTGATTGGATAGGTGATAGATATGAAGAGGCAATGATAAGGATAGTGATGGGATCAAGGACCTTTCACACTAGCAGAGTGATGATTCATGGGTGATAGGTATGAAAAGGCATTGATAGATAAGTGATGGGTGTTAGATTAAAATCTTGAAAAGGTGATGTATGTTGACAACACTTAGCTAACAAGATGATGAAGATATGATGGGTGACCATGTAGAATTGGTTCCAAGATAAAAATTTTGTATCCAAAGATAGGGAATAAGAAAATACATATGACATGGAGATGGATGTGACTAGGGGATTAGGTATAAGACAAGACATAATGGAATATTTTTGGCTTTTTCAAAATTTTATTATTTTTGGGTTTTTTACATTTTTTAATTTTATGGCTTTTTGGGATATGTATATGCACTATAAAAATGGGGTTACTTGAAAAGGTAATACCAAGCCTAGCAATGAAGAGAATGATGGGATGGCAAAGGATGATGATGATGATGGGGACGAAGGATAAATGGACTAGAGATAGCCAATGACCACATTGTGAAGGAATCAGATGGTCATGTACCTGAGTTTTCATTGTAGAATATGACAAGATGGTGTAGGGATAGTTCTCAATGCACCTTCCATTCTTTACAAAGGTCAAGATGAGAAAAAATGAGAGATGCAAAAGGATGGATGATATTATAGTAGACAATGGGTTGGAACAATGGACCAATGGATAAGATGATGGGTGATATAGACTAGGTGGACAAGGGATATGATAAGTAGGATGAATGGATGAGGGTATGAAATGGATGGATTTGCCCCCAAGTGTTGAGGAGAAATGCAGACAATAGATTATTTTACCATGATGTCAGAAACTAGTTTTCATCATTGTACTTGCCCAAAGCACTAGAAGACTAGTTTTCACCATTGGATGAATGATTGTTTTTAACTTTTTGACTTTTATATGGAATCTTGATTTATTATATGATAGATGAGATGCAAGGTAGGGAGATTTGATGAGTTATTTAGTCAACACTTGTTCTAGGGATGTGTGATGGTAGGATCATATTATCATTTTTGGTGGATGGATTAAGGTCCATGTGACCTTTGATGATTCTTGATTATGACCCCTCCAGATATCTAGACTAGGTGTCTTCATCACCCCTAGGAGATACAATGTTTCCTAGGAGGGTGATGTGAGGTATGTATTTGATTAGAGCTTGATGGGGATGTATGGGACCAAAATGGATGATAGGACTATATTGTATTATGGGTTCATGATACAATGGTATGATGGATGATGAAGGATTGAGATTAGGATAGGATAGTGTTCTTGGTGATGGGGGATTAGGACTAACATCCATATATATCATTGGGGTGATTGAATTTCTTCATATGATTGGTGCCATGTGATAAAAGATTGTAGGAGATCCAAGACATTTTAAATTTGTGGTTTATCTTTTATCCAATTATTTGATGGATGATTGGCCATGATTTGGTCATTATTTGAATGTTGACTGCCCCCTAGTGTTTGATTTTGGGATTCACTAGAGGATATTGATATTTGACTTGATATATAGTTATTATTTTGACTTTGATAGTCCCTTAGTGCTATTTTATGGGTTTCACTAGGAAGAGATGCTTTTAGATTAGTTTGATGATTTGATTCTTCTTTATTTTGATTTAAGGGATCAAACATTACTTGATTATGATTAATGACTTTTGGAATATTGTCTTAGACATTTGGATTTGTGGCACATATTATATTACTTGTGGAAGGGTCCAATGATGAATGCTCCTATTCATCCTTATGGAGGGAGGTAATTAAATGATCATTGATGGAAAAAAAGGGATCTATGATGGAGGAAGTTGATGGAGATGGTATGATGAATTTAATGAGTGGTGATGGGGAATAATAGTCTTCATAAGGGTTCTTAGGAGACCCAAATTTGACATAAAAGAAAATATCCTCAAGATCAATAAAAGGATCACTAGGACTAGATATAGTAAACACATCCAAAGGAGGATCAGACTCACTCTAATGATTTGCAGTAGGTAAAACTTGAAATAACTCATTTATGATGTCATCATTTAGAATGGAATCAAAAGTTATGCTAGGTAATGAATTAGAGGTATTCTAATTATAGGTATCCTAAAAAAGATAGGCATTATCAACATTAATGAGGGATGACATTTTTGATGAGGAATCTGATTTGGATATAGGTGTTGAACATGATCCTACATAAGATCATACCTCAAATGCTAACTTTGAAGCTAACTTTAATGCACAAGATGTAATGCTGGTAACATGAGATTAATTATTCATGATTGACCTCTCAACATGGGGTATGTGATGTGATGGGTGAAAGGGAGATGATGGAGGAATGATGGATTTAAAGAGAGGTTCATGGAAGGGTTCATGAGAGATGCGAGGACTAGGATCATGGGGGATAGACTTGGTTATGATGGAGGATTTTTTGAGAATGGGGGAATCATGTAGGATGGGTGTGGTGTCTTGACCTTGGCTTGGAAATGGAAGAACGTGATCATGATTGGGAAGGGAATATTGGCATTCTTCTTTATGTTTACCAAGGATGTGGATGTATTTGGTTCATCATCAATTGCTATATCAACATGGTTAATGAGGTCCTAGACAAAATCTTGGAAAGGTTGACATTGATTAATGATATGCCCCCAAGTTTAGTGATATGCACAATATTAGTTATCTTTATACCTAGAAGGATTTGGCTTAGTGGGATCAAGATGCCATATGGGTGGATAAACCATCATGTTACCAATGATAAATTGTTTGAAAAGGGATTCCAATGATATGGAAAGGGGATTATAAGGACCCAATTCATGTTGTGACATAGAAGCATTGGACTTATGATCAAATGGTTGTGGATATGACCAGGTAGATGGATTCAAGATGGCCAAGATTGGATTCTTTTTGCTAGTATGAAAAGGGGGAGTCAATAGTTTATGACTGGTAGATGGAATATTGATGTGGGGTTCACATGAAGGAGATTAGATGGGAGGTGAAATGAGTTGAATGGGATCAACACCTTTGGGAAGTGGTACACCCATCATAAATAACTTCAAGACTATCTCATCCTTATGTAAAGCTATATATTGGTCAATGAAGGTGAGGTCTAGTTCCATGGTGATAGTTGATAGATGAAGGTTGATGTAAGTAGGATAAGGATTGGATAAGGTTTTTGAGTAAAATATATTGAAAGGACCGAACTAGTATCCTAGGTAATGATAGAGATGATATATACTAATGGATTAAAGACTATGATCAAATGTCAGACTGATAGTGAAACATGTGTGAACAACTTATAAATAATGCCTAGTTTTCAATCTAGCAAAAGGATTTGGAATGTGATGGGTGCCTAATATTCAAAACTATAAAGAGGAAAATATGATGGGTGATAATAATTAATAAGGCAAGATGATTAAACTATGGATGATTGAGAGTTGATGGGTTTGCTAGATTGAGACCAACAAAGTGATAAGATGCTAACAAGATATTGATTGTGATATGAGATTTAAACAAGTGGATTATGATGATATTATGGTGATAGGATGATAGGACGATATGGGTATTAGTATGAGAGGATTATCTCAAGACCTTAGACTAATTTTGCTCAAGATGGGATGGTAGGTATAATGATAGGTGATGATGAAGTGATGAAGGGGTAAATTATGGGATGGGTGTGAGGATGATAAAGAAAAATGATATGAGGATAATTTAGACCCTAAATATTCAACTAGGTTAAAATGGGGGTGAGATTAGGCTTATGGGTGATGGGGACGAGGTCAATACAAATGATTGATATTAGACTTAGGACAAGATATAGATGATAGAATATGGGGTGATTATGATATGATGTGGATGATGTGTCAAGATGTTATTATGATATGATAAGGATATGATAAATTATAAGTGGGACTAGAATGTTATATGACTAGTAGGATGTATAATAAAATAAAACTATACACAATGGGTATACAAGATGATGATAAGAATGTATAAGATAAGATATTGGTGATGGGGGATGTGGCCGCTAATAAGTGGATGGGGTTAAGACAGATGTGGAATGGGATGAAAAGGATAAAAAATTATGATGAAGGAAAAATAATATAGGGATGATGGTAAAACAAAGATGGTCAAGTTTGGAAGATGTTGTGGATATAGTTTGACCAAGACAAGAATAAGGCAAAAAGGATTTACAATAGGACAATATTTACAAGAAGATGTACAAGATAATATATTAGTGATGGGGGATGTGGCTAATGATGAATGGGTATGACTAGGATGGGTGAATTATGTTTAAGATTGAATGGAAAATGGGATAAAATACAAAAGGATGATATTTATAAAGTGATAATGAGATAAGGATGGACAAGATGATAATTAAGATGGGTGAGTGGTGGGTAGAAAGTCAATGATGGGATAGGATATGGAAGGGGTGGGAAAGAAGATAGACAAGATGAGGAATGGGATAAAAGTATAAGATGATAATAATGTCCAAGACAAGATGTGGGTGATAAATGGATTATTATCAAGATGAAGGATATACAAAGAGATAATGTATAATGGTGATGTATAAGCTGATGTGATGATGGGGAGATTAAAATAGATAACAAATGGTATGAAGAGGGGATGATGAGCTAGATTATGTTGCTTACTCAAGAGACTTAATATTATCATACACTGTATGAGGGAACCATACCCATAGAGTGACATGTAGGATCTTTCTGTGTGACCTAGTGATCAGTGAGACAGACCTTGAAGAGGAGATCATCGAAACCACCTCCCTCGCCATAAACATGATTGTATTTTGTCATTATTTTTTATATGTATAAGGGATTATTATACTATAGTTCATTATTTCCCCATGGGTTCATGTAATTGTATTATATCTTTGGGCATGGATCCCATGTGGACATTATACTTTCTCCATTTTGATATATATATATATGATGACTCATGATTACATATGTATGTGGATGTATTTATGGATTTATGGATATGTGATTGATGTTATTTATATGATGATGTTATGTGATGATTTAGCTTTTAGATGTTATGATAGATATAAGTGATGTGTTTTATTGATGCATTTATGATGTATATGGACATGTGATGGTTAGATTTTAGATGTTATGGATTTTTTTATTTTATTATGATGTATGGTAGATGTTAATGTTATTCATGTTAGGTGGATCTGATGTTTATTGTTTTGGTCATGGATGATGTTTATTCGCTATGTGAGATTAAGGATGTGATGGATTATTTATGATTAGATGTTTATGTTAATTTGAATTATTATGTGTAGAGATAGATGAATCCCCTATTTAAATTAGTGAGTACCCCAAAATAGGAATCCTTCTACACCATGGAAGTAGGGTAGGTAAGTTGGATGGGTTAGATGTGGGCTTAGAATAAGGGTAGGTATGGGAGGCATTAGTTTAGGATGGGGATTTTACTTTCTAGAAGATTATGAAGCCAAAATTTTGGGCAATCCTTTCAGTGTTTCATCTTAATGTGTTATACCAAGGTCATGATAAGGCCTTGTCAGCATAACATTGATGCATGGGGGAACTTCATTTTAAAGGATAACCCTTTTTATTTGAAAATTAACTTTCAAAGGTCACCCAAGCCATCCTCATTCCCATAAGAGACTATCATAATGAAAAAAGTAAACATATGCAATCTAACTTAAAGAAAACACCTTAGTCATATATATGCATATGCAACATACACACACACACACACACATTCACATAAAATAAAGCATAAGATAGAGAAATGAGAATGATAATTATAATGAATGGGAATGGGATAAGATGGACAAAGATGGTGACGATGATAAAGATGAGGGGGTAGGATGATGAAGATAGTGGTCGAGCTATCCTTGGTTATGAAAATGTGGCCAAGTGCTACCTACATAGTTTGAAAATACCTTAGGCCAATGTAGTTCTAGTTAGGAGATAGGGGACAATGATTAGTGATTAGAGAATGATGATGATGAGGAAAACTAGATTAGTGATTAGGAAATAACAATGTCATGGATGAGGAAACTTAGTAGTGATTAGGATATGACAAGATCAAGATTAGATATGTACAAGGGTCAAGTGAGGTGGGAACTATGACACTTGAGAATTGTGTCATAGTGAAAACTCAAGCTAGGTTATAATGATAGGGGTAATGATGACCCTTCAAAAATTAGTAACACAGTGATTGATAGGAACCTTAGATAGAGAATTATTGCATTTTAGGATGAACCTCCAGAATGATAGTGAGAAGGGATGGACTCAAGGCTTACTAATAGAAATGAATGAAAAAATGTGTTATGGACTAGTTGAGGCTAAGAGGAGACATTTATATCAAATAATACTTGTGTAGGGATGATAGGGATAATGTGGACATGGATGGGACTTGGGAACATAAAATTTCTCTAAGTTGTGGATAATTGATTCAAGAGGAGCCTCCTAACATATGGATCTTGACTAGCCCTATCTTCTCCACTTGCTGAAATAGTGATGTTGTCTTGCTGATGGTATTCTCATTATGATTCCTGCTATTGAGACTAAGGCCAAGGTGATTTTACCATGATGCCAAAAACTAGTTTTCACCATGGTACTTGTCCAAGGCACTAGTGAGTTGGTTTTCACCATTGGATGGATTTTTTTAAGACTAATTGGGAGGGCTGATGAATCAATAGAGTGGATCAAGGATGTCATATAGATAGAGGATGTTGATATCAAGACTAGGTGTAAAAGTTCTTGAGATTTATTATATTGATGGGATCATTTATTTCTTCTCCCTTAAGTGAAATCAACTTGTAAGCTCCTGATTTGAACTTAGCTACAATAACATAGGGGCCTAGCCAATTTGCTTCAAGATTTCCCTTCTTGTCTCATTCTTCATTGGTATTTTTTTATTCTCTTTGAGGACTAGATCACCCACTTTGAACTCTCAGGCCTGAGTCTTCTTATGGTATTGATTCTTGACCTTATTTTGATATGCTCAAAAGTGATTCAAGAACTTTTCTCTCTTTTCATCAAGGAGTTCTAATTCCTATAGCCAATCTTGTCAAAGATTATGATCAATGATGATTCTTCATAATGAGAGACAAATAGAAGGGAGTTATACTTCCACTGGTAAAATAGATTTGGCTCTGTAGACCAAGGTGTATGGAGTAGATCCTATTGGTGTGTGAACACTAGTGCTATAGGACCATAAAGCTAGATATAGATAAGTATGCCAATTATGTCTAGCTTGACTGATAATTTTCTTCAAAATTTTGACTAGAGTCTTATTTGTTGCTTCTACCTATCTATTACTTTAGGGGTAATATGGAGAAGATAAATGCTGCATGATATGGTATTTATGACATAAGGCCTTAACATCCTGATTCTTGAAGGACTTACAATTATAAAAAATTATGCTGATGGGGATACCAAAATAATAAATGATTTGATTAAGGATGAATTTTGATATTTGGAGACCTATTGTATAAGTCAACAACATTGCCTCTACCCATTTGGTGAAATATTATATAGCCATTATGATAAACTTATGTCCATTAGAGGAAGTAGGATTAATTTTTCCAATCAATTCAAGGCCCCATATAGAAATTTTTAATGGAATCATGATAGGTTTTAATTCCTTCACTTGCTCATGGATAAGATTCCCATGTTTTTAAAAAGCCACACATTTTTGTATGTACTGACAAGTATATTATTCCATATTTATCTAGTAATATCCCATTCAAAGGATATTTTTAGCTAAGGCCATCACATTGATGTGCCCTCTATAGATACCATCATGGACTTCCCTGATTACTTGAGTCACCTCATTTGTTGTTAAACATCTCAATAGGGTTTCATCAAAACATTGCCAATAGAGCATGCTACCAAGGATGGTGTAGTAGGCGGTATGATGGATAAAGGATTTGTGTTGGTGGTGGTTAATATGTCATGGTATTAGGGAAGACTGGGATTATTGATTACATAGATTTGGAGAGGATTTAGTGATTGATCAATCAGCATGATTAAATGTTCAATCAAAAAATTTCCCTTCAAGACATATTTAGAAAGGTTTATAAGAGAGCCTAAGGTGGCCATAGAGTTAGATGCCTTAGGAACTTGTTCATATGTTATAGATTGAATATTTGACTTTAACTGATCCCCCAATTATTTATAGGGAAGCAATGTCTCATCCTTCATTTGGAATTCCTTATTGACCTATTTAATAATTAATTATGAGTCCTCGAATACTTGTAAATGTTGGATATTCCATTGGATAATAGGGTGGAGACCTAATATTAGGAATTCATATTCTAAAATATTATTCATAGATGGGAAGGTGAGGAAGAATTATTTAGGATTGAGATCACCTTGAGGGGTGACCAGAAGGATGCCTACCTTAGATCCATGTATGGTGAATAAGCTATCAAAATATAACTTCTAGCCTTCTATTTGTGAATTATTCATGATGGACTCATTTAGGAATGTAGTAATAATTGGATTAGTTGATTCCAATGGTGCTTCATCTAATTGGTATACTATGACCTACCCTTTGATTACTTTCCGATTAATATATTCTATATCAAATCCATTGAGCAACATGATCCATTTTTCTACTTTCCTTGTTAATGTAGATTTGGATAGTAGGTACTTTAAAGGATCAAATTTGGTGATTAGATGATCTTGGTTGTTGAGCATATAATTCTAGAGTTTTTATGATGTAAATACCATGGATAGACATGTTTTATTGATAGGTGTATAGTTTAACTCATATGATATCAATGTTTGACTAAGATAATAGATGGCTTGATCCTTTCCTTGGTCATTATGTTAGGCTAAGAGAGCACCAATAACATGATGTAGCCAAAACATATAGGAACAAAGGATTTTTTGGAATTGGTGGAGATAAGATAGGTGGATTTTCCAAGTATTTTTTTAGACTTTTGAAGGCTCATTGGCATTCTTCATTCCATTGGAAGATAACCCATTTCTTTAGTAAGTGAGTAAAGGGGTGGCATTTGTCGATAAGCTAAGAAATAAATCACTTGTTGGCCTAAAGTTTGCCTTGGAGACTATGAAGTTTATTGAGATTATGAGGGGGTGACATTTTAGTTATCACTTTGTCTTTAGCTAGATCTACTTCAATACCCATTCTTAAAACAATGACCCCTAGTAATTATCCTGATGTTATACCAAAGACACACTTTTTAGGGTTCAACCTTACTTTATATTCTCATAATCTCTCAAAAATTACTCTAAGAACTACATGGTATTCAGATCGTAAGTGGGACTTCCCAAAAATGTCATCAACATAATCTTCTACTATGTTATACACCATATCATGGAAAATAATAGTCATTGCTCGTTGATATGTTGCCCTTACATTTTTTAGGCCAAAAGGCATGACTTGATAGCAGAATGTCCCCCATGGAGTAATAAATGCTATTTTATTTTGATCTTTAAGGGTGATCTTTATTTGATTATATCCTGAGAAACCATCCATGAGGGATATCATCTCATATCATATCGATATTTGGAAGTGGGAAGTCATGTTTTAGACATGCCTTACTGATGTCCTAGAAGTTGATGCAAATATAGATTTTGCCTTGAAGTTTTGTAAAAATAATAATATTTGATATCTAATTATACCTTGAGGTTTTGTAATAGGAAAAATATTGATATCCAATCAGAATAGTCAATGGGGTAGATGAACCCAACTTCCAAGAATTTTCATAGTTCTTATTTAAATATTAATGCTACCTTTGGATGCATCTTATATAGTTTTCACTTGATTGGTTTATCATTTGGGTACACCACAAGGTGATGTACCACTAGTGAAGGATCCAATCTTGGTATGTCAATGTATTTACATGCAAAGATATCAGCAAACTCTTTCAGTAACTCAATGAATATTTCATGCTCCATCATAGTGAGAGATGCCCCTAGTTTTACTATCTTTGGATTTTCCTTAGTTTTGATGTTTACTTATATCACATCCTCAATGAGTAAAGGTTATTGATCTTGAAAATAAGGGGGTAAATTTATTTAAAGTACATTAGAGGTGAAACATTTAGGAAACTTAATATCAATATCCAAGTAATCTTCTAATATGATAGAGTTGGATGGGATTTCATCCAATTCTTTAGAGGGTTATTCTTCTTCTAAACATTTTTCTTCAACTTGGTCATCAAAGTTTTCTTTTTCCTCAAAGTATGATGATTAACACAAATTTATGGAAAATCCTTTATTATGGTCTTTAGATGGTATAAAATTTCTTTCCCCTATGTATTTAAGGATGGCCTCATAATTCTAAAATATATCAAAAGTAAAATCCTATTTAGAATCCTAGTCAATAAGGGAAGGGTAACAGAGGGAGATGTTGATGGTGGATATAGTGGTATCAAGGAAAAAGTTTGTGGTAGCCAGCTCTTCAAAGCAACTAAAAATATATCCTATCTCAATGTCCTCATCAGGGATAGGTTGCTCATTGGTCATGACAGAATCCATAATGATATTGATCTGGTCATCATTATATAGTTTGTACCCTAGACCAAAGTTAGATGAGTTTTTTTAATAATAATAGGTTCTTTTCAACCTTGTTCCTATTTTCCTAGTCCTTTTCCTTTATATTTCATGTTCTCCATCATGCAATGGACTTTGGGATAGTTCTACTTGTGTGAGATGAAGATCTCACCATCAGGGAGGAGCCAAAAATCATCCCCATCTTCAATGTATTCTTCAAATAAAAACCCTATTCTTTCAAAGGTTGTAGGCCTAGATTTATATTTGATAGGTTTACTCTTCTTCATATTGGGGGACCCATATCTTTAGGGAGATAAAGGAAGATGGCTGATGCAAAAGGTTTTATATTCATATTCTCCATAGCTAGTGGATATGATTTTTAGCTTAGTGAGATCTTGTGTTGGGGCAAATGTGGATTCCAATTGGTCAGGAAAGATATATTTTGTAGATTTTGGGATAAGGATGAAGTTTTTAGTGCCATGATATAGAGATGGAGGTATGAATTGATCCATACAATAACTATGATGATTGATAACTCTAAAAATAGTGACCTCCATTATTGAATGAGGGAACATAAAGCATTGATGGAGAGTGGATGGTATAGCTTACATCTCATGGATCCATGGACTCTTGAGTAACATATTATATGGTAATTCCACATTTACTATGTGTAGTAAGGTCTGATGATTTACAAGTCCCACAATGATATAAATATAGAGACCCTATTGATGGCCTTTCATTATCATCATATACATTTATTATTATAAGGGTGGGCCCAAATGATGATTCATAATATCCTAGCTTCTTTAAGAAGTCCACGTTATACAAATTAAGTGTTGATCCTCCATCTATAAGGATGTGGGAGACATGGTGATGAGCAATGGTGACTTCAATATACAATGGGTAATTATGGTGTGGGCCAACCAATGGTAAATCTTGAGCACTAAAAGTGAGTTGTGAAAAGGGAGATAGGTGTGCCACTAGTGCTTGGAATTGATTTATATCGATGTCACTAGGCACTTTTAGATCAATGGGCACCTGATTCAATATTTACCTATGCAAAGTAGATGTTTTGAGGCACTTTTAGATTAATGAGCACCTGATTCAATATTTACCTATGCAAAGTAGATGTTTTGAGGAACTCCATTAACAAAATTTTGGTAGGAGTCTTTTCTAGTTGTTGAATAATATCATAGGATTTCTCTGACCCATTTGAAATTTTCTTATAGGTATTCTCCCTAGGTGTAGTAGACAAGGTAGATGGATCTTGAGGGGTTTCCATGGTAATCACAATCTTATTACATTTTTTAGTGACAACACAATTGACTGTGGCTCTATTTATTTTTAGTACAAGAAATGGGGATGGAGTGGACTCTTGGATTTTTCAAATATTTATGGTATTAATGTAATGATAGGGAAAATTTTGATAATTAGTATAGTTAGAAGATGATGCCTGACCCTGGTCCCATTGGGGTCATTGTTTCCTCTTCTCATGCTTTTGGAGAGGATCTTTAGAAATGTCAAGGTCTTGATTTGTTGATTAATTTGATGTCACTTCTCCTTCAATCTCAATATAACCTCCTTTTATCAGGTATTGGAATAGTACTTTAATTGCACACAATTCTCAATATGATGTCCCTTTACCTAATGATATTTGAAAATATCATCTTCATGGTACCAATTAGGTTTGGGTTGACAATTATCCACCAATCTAATTTTAGGTAGACTGATCATGTTAGCGACAACAAATTTTTCCAAGACTATCTCTAGTGAAACTTATGAGCTTGTTAGTGGTCTTTTGCCTATACAAGGCTTAGGCTTGCCTCATAAATTTGATAGGAAAGACATGACAGTGTTGTGGAGGCCCTTTTCTTTGGATGGTTTGGACATGTTTTGATTGTTGTTTTGAGTTTGTCACACCATTTCCTACAACATTCTTGTTCTTGTTAAAGACCTTGGGCTTATTTTAAAAGGAGTTATCTATATTAGATGTGTGCTCATTATGGGAAAATAACTTGATGGTTCCCTTTTTTATAAGGGCCTTTTCAATCTGCATTCCCTTTTCAATGATTTCATCAAAGGTTTTAGCACACTGTATTTTAATTGGTATTTTGATTCCATGTTGAGGTTATCCATAAATATATTGGCTAACTCCTTTTCAAGAATAGAGGTTAATAATAGATATGTCATTTTCTATATTAAAATATTTTTTTTGACAAATATTTGGTTAAATTGCCAAAAATTGAGATTGACCCTTTGGGTAGATGCATAAACCATTCCAATATTGGAATTGTTAGGATCTTGGGGAATAACCTCAACAAATAATCATAATTTTATGCTACCTCATGGTAGGTGAAATATAATTCCTATACATGGTCTCTTGGATTTCCCTTTCCCAAATATTTTTCAAATTTTGGGACCTCAAAGTGTGATGGGAAGGGAATTTGGAGAAAGTTGATGTCTAATGGTGATGAAAAAAAAAATCATATCTATACTTGAGGGAATAGGATTGAGGATCCATATTTTGGAGGGTTTCTTTCAACATCTTCCACTCCTGGGCAAAGTCAGGGTCTCTACAAGGATGGGTAATCTAATTTTGATTACCTTGTGGCATGTGAGTATGGTGCATGTTGTTGACAACATTATTAGTGTTATTGTTGGGATTATTGACATTTTTGGGGGTGTATTTGTGTCATGGTTATGGTGGTTGTTTATTAATAAGGAGGAGGTTAATTTTTTTTGTGATTTGATCCAAGCGGTCTTCAAAATGTGCACCAAATTTTAGATTTTACAAATATTACTAATCTTAGCAATAAAAATCTAAAAGCTAATGACACACATAAGAATGGATATAAGGATTAAATAAAAATAAATTTAACTTTATTACCATCTCTTTTTACCTCTTCATGCCTCTATTATAGGATTCATGATTTCTCATTAGACTCAGATTTGACACTATGATATTTGATTTGAGATGTTGATAATGGATGCTTGGTTGAGGATTGATTTTGGCATGGATTGGATGATTGATTCAAGGAATCATTTTGATATGGTTTCCATAAAAAAATTATATTTGGTTTGAGGGTTGAGGGATAACTTATTTTTATAGGAAAATAGAGGGAATATCAAGGGTCCAGATTCAAACTTGGGCCTTTGAGATCTTGTGCTAGGAAATTTCCATGGAATTTTTAATTCCATGGAAATCTCTAGAATTAGAGAATTATAGAGAAGGGGGATAGTTTAGAGAGAGTTATAGATTTGGAGAGTTACATAACTCTCTTTAGGGATTAATGATGATTAAAGAGAGGTTATATATGGATTAGAGAAAGATTAGGTGACATAAGGATGTAGGGAAGGCTAGCGTGTAGGTTAGTAGGTGGGTAGGTGGGATTATGGGAATTTTAAATTCCCATATAATGGATAAATAAGATTAAATTAGGATAATGGGAGATTTTTGAGGAATTAATGAAATATTAGGGGTGGGTAAGGTTAGTGATTGTAGATTAATGGAAGGGGATATTATATTTATGGCTAGAAATAAGATAAATTAGTGGAATAAAATAGGTTAAGTAGAATTAGTGTCAACTAATAGGAATATTGGTCAAATATAATTGAGCAAGTAATTTTAGGTGTATACACTTTGAATTATTTTAGGACCACATATATTAATGTGGATTAAAACTTAAAGGTCTTTTAGTAGAGTACTCCTTGGACTTGAACATTCTTCTAGTCTGCTTACCATGTTGACATGACTTGTAAAGTATGTTTGTAGGTTTGATGATCTTAGGAATTTTCTTCAAAAAGTTGTTAGTGTAAATCCTGACCAATTTATCAAATTTTAGGTTTCATATCCTTTTTTTTCATATCCAAATTTCATATATCTTTTTAATAACACATCTCTCCTTAATCTCATTCAATACATATAGGTTATTTATAGTCCTATTAGCATTAACAATTACCCTTCTTGATTGGGATCTCCTTATCTCACACCCTTTTCAATGAAAGGTTAGTGTGTGTCCTTGATTGAATATTTAAATCAAAATAATTAGGTTATGTTTCAAACTTTCCACATACAACACTTTTTGTGTTTTGGTCTTTCCATTGTCCAAACTCAAGACACCCTTGCTAACTATATTAGTAGTTGTGTTGTCTAAAAACCTCACTATTTAGGAAGGATTATTATTTAATGAGATGAAATTATTTATATCTCTTGTCATGTGTCTTGATCAAAAAATAATTATATACTATTTCATGCCTTCATCTTGAATGTGAAAGACAGTCTACACTAGCATAAAGTTTTTTAGGTCTTCTATTCCTCCTTGTAACATAGTCCATCTTGTTTCTTTAGCTCAATATGATCTATCCTATCTTGATTTGGATTCCATACTATTGTTTGATCCTTATTATGCATTCTAGGAGATTCATATGTCTTATTTAATCTTGTGGACCTCCTTGATTGATATTTTAAGGTTAGTAATATTTAATTTTTATAAATTATCATGCACTCTCTCAAAATTTCTCAGTTTGTCTATGAGTTATTCATGCTCAACCTTCAATTAATCTAGCTTTGTCTTCAAATGGTCATACTCAACTTCCTTTGACTTACACCTTGTGTTGACCTCTTATAAATAACTCCTAAGACCCTTGATATTATTGTTTTGGTGTTTCAAATCATCAAGGTTATTTATAATCTCAACTTCAAGGCCTACTTCATACTTTCCTTCTTCATTGTCATAGTAGACTTCTTCATCATACATATTGTCTTCTTCCTATTGATCACAAAACATTGTTATGCTTATTAAGACCACATTCAAGCTGTTAGAATTACCTAAAAGGACCAAGATATGATAATAATTATTTAAATAAAAATGAATAAGAGGGGGTTAATTAGGCTTTTAAAACTTTTACAATCTTTACCTTATCATTCATGAACTATCAAAATAATATAGTAAGATAGCCACACATTAAGAGCCATGAGCACGAGAGAAGAATATAACACACAAAACACTTAATCGAGTGGGACATAATCAAAGGGAAGATAACCCTTTGATGATTAGAATGGAATAATATCCTATAATTCAAACATCAGGATTTAGTGAAGCACTATATTCACTTGGATCACCAACCCCAACTAGCCAAGCACCAACTTGACTAGGCTTTAGCAAGTACCCACTTTCAATGAGGCACCAACCCCCTAGATGACTCATCAAAAAATTGACCACCTCAAAAATTTTATCACATTCATAACCATTTTTTACTCATATAATAGATGATGATCTTCATATTTATCTCTTCAAACATACACCTATCCTTCTCAAACTGGTCTCTAGCCTTTTTCGCTCAATTAGCCCTCTTCTTGACTTGGTTAGGTTATATGACCTTGATAATAATCTAAATTACCCCTATCAGGTATTTATTATGGTTTATTTTTACCCTCCTTTTTTTATATAAAACCTACTTCAGCTCTTCCAAGTTATATCTCATTCACTTCAACATAAACACAATCACTATAGATAATTAGGCCTATTAGGTCTTGTTCTTATACTATGCTCTTGATCATACACCTCTTGGTCAACCATACACACTTATCCACTTTTTTTTAAAATACAATGGGACTTAGGATATGAAATAGTCAATAACCAAACATTAAAATATGTTGGTCATAGCATATAGGACCAAAACCCCTTTTAGGCCTTAAGGAGTCCTAATTCAATTAGGCCTTCATTAGCACATGTTACCCTTTAAAAACCTTAAAAAAATATCATAATTATAAAATAATAGTAAAATATCATATTTAAATTTAATATAACCATTAAAATATAATATTGGGTCTATGACACCTTTTATCTCCAACCACCAATTGAATCACGCTATTAACACTGTTCACAATTACGCTTGTGCATACCCAAATATTCTATATTGAACAACTAAACCAAAAATTCAATATTGTCAAGAAAAAACAACATAAAATCATCTAAATATAAGTAAAAGTATGTCATGGTCATAACCATGTGCATTATACCTCACAACTCAAGGTAAAAGTACTCAAACCCTTCTTTGTAAGTAGCCCACTCAGAATTGCCAATAAGCTTCAAAACATAGTCATGGAAATAATGACCTAAAACACCTAAAAAATAAATTTAAAAGACTAAAAATAAATTTATATGATAATAAAACATCCTTTTAATAAATTATAATAAATATATCATAATCTCTAATAGAAATATTGGTCTTAAAAACCAATCTCATGAGTTCATTGTGTATAGACCTCACTGAGTTAGATAAGTCAATTTGAAATCAAATTTATGATATATAAAATCATATATAAATGTTATATACAATATTTACATGTATTTAAAAACATCCCCATGTATTTTTATCCATCCCTAATCCATGATAACACATCCCTAATCAACTTCTCACTTCTATTTGGTTTTCTTACTGTCTACATCACTAGATCTGTTAGCAACTAGTCAACTTGTATGATTGGTTTATAACACATAAGGGATATAAAATTATAAAAAAACACCATTTAAATAATATAAAATCCTCAATATTCAACCTTCATCTAGTTAGTAACTTTGGCTTAGTCAACTCTACCTGCTATAGCAAATTTTCAAGAAATAAGGCCTTTCCTATAGGGTCCACTCACTTCCATAACAAAAAAATCACACTTAGATGTGCCTATAAGATTTAAATACAACATAAAATCACATAAATATCCATTTCAAACCATTCTAGGCTGTTTTGATCAAGATATTTCTCATGGGTTCAAAGTTAGGGTTTTAGAGAGGTTTAAACCACCTTATAGTCTTAATGATCATTCATAAATCTTAGCCCCTTATTCAAAAAACCAATGCTTGTAAATTTTATATAATACCCTTACCAAAATACCATGAATTTATTAGGTTCTCATGAAAATTTTACACATGCCAATGAACACATGAAAGTCCTTCTCAGGTGGAGAACCCTTCATTATGTGCACTCAATAGACCTTCAAACACATTTTATTTCCTTTTCTTACAAAATTTGACCTCAAACTTAGTAAACACACCTATAAAAACCTATCACACCACTAAAAATGATCACATGTTCATTCTTTCCTTATAAATTGATCTTGATACCCCATTAGGCCACTATTTTTCTCTTTACTCTCTAGGCTTTTAACCTATAAGTCACATTAAGCCTTGAAAATAAACTTCTAGCCACTGTCCATGCACTCTCCACCTTACTCACATGCAAAATAAACTTCTCACATGATATAAAAATGATTTTCATGCTTCATAGGTCTTAACAACACCTCATGACCCCTCATTAGGTCAGGTAGAGTATAGACCTAGTCTAGTTGCATACTAGGTCTATAGGTATTACCCTTGTAGGTTTACTCTAATACACTCATGAGTGATAAAATGTCTCATATGAATTATTAAACAAAATAATACATCCTCTTATGCCTTTTCAAATTCATATCTCTAGGCCACCATGCTCCTTCATGCACAAGACTAGGCATCCTATGCACAAGATTTCTCAAGTCTCTTATTAAGTTCAAACACTTGAAAACCTTGATAACTGATCTTAAAACATTATTTTATGATTATATAAATTTTAAAAATTCCTTATAAGTTCTTAAAATAATGTCATACCTCTCAGGGATGCAATCAAACAAAAGCACTATTCAATGATCTCATACCTCATGAATAACCTTTAACATCAATGATAACATCAATGTCAAGCCTCAAGAATAGAAACAATGCTAAACACATAAAGCCCACTTAAATTTATTCAAAAATTATCTAATGAAATTTTGAATCACTCACACCATCACATACCACCATTTGTAGATTTTCCCTCATGGATATAACATTATCCTCCAAACTCTCCACATGTGCACCTACTTATTCAACCTGTTCATCCAAAGTTTCCCCTAAATAAACTTATATCTATTATTTCACACCTTATTCATCCATATAAAAATATTTATGGATGAAATATTCTTCACTCACTTTCAATTATATATGGCTATAACTTTCATCTACCTTTAACTCCATCACACCCAACTGAAAATTTACAAACTCATTGCCACCACAAATCAAGGAAAAATTAGAATTTTATAGCTCATGCAACTTAAAAATTTATTTACCATCATAAAATAATGGGTCTCCTTCATATAATTTTAAAAAAATCACATTTACATCCTCTTTCATGAAATCTCCTTCCCCTTTGGGCTACTAACAAACTTCTTCCTTACTAATTTTAGAATCAAATTTGGGATTTTCATATGAGAACCTCTCTCCCTTATTGTCCTCCATGACAAGCTTGTTCTATTATATATCTATTTATATCTTTAATAAATACACATTTTCTTATAGGGCATCTAATATCTCCCACATCTCTTCTTCTTATTCTTCAATTTCAAACTCCTCAATTTGTGCATCCACCATCATCTTAAATTTTGCTTAATTTTATTCAACATCATTTTAGGTCTTCCACTTGTGGTGCTCCTTATTTCATACATAAAATAATTTTTTTAATATATTATTGATACCTTATAACCAAAATTATCATTTGTTGTAATATAACTCCTATTTTCTACCCACAACTATGTAAAAAACAAGGTAGTAGGATTTGAACTTACTATACAAAATTACCATAGAGATTACAAACAAATATCTCTATTCATTAAATCATAAATCACCTACACAAATATTCATCAATATTTATTATATAAATTACCACTTATCTTAAACTTGGAAATTAACATACCAAGGAGGCTGTATAGAGCTTACACACAAGCTTAACTCCTAACACTATATCTTAAAAATGCCATGGATCACAATCCATTTATAGAAATACAAAATGAATAACAAGAGAGATAAAATGAAAAGGAATCCAAAATTTTTCCCTCTTCCACTTGGAGGTACTATTTATAAATAGGAAAAAGTGATCCACCATGTGCTATAATTTTTTTGGGCCCCTCAAACATGTTCTATCCAAATTTCATCCCACTCTACATGGGTGGTCAATAAATAAAGTTGTCTTTGTACCTCACATGCATAAGACTACAAAAACATTAGAGGATCTCATTTTTAATAAATTTAATCTCATATTAATTATTCCCCACATGTAAATACATCCCACTTCACATGGGTGATCAATCTGGAATAGTGGTCTTGCTTTTCCACTTGCACAAGAGTAAAAAAGGTAAAGGATCTCAAATTTTACAAGAAAAAACTTCATAATCATGGATCCCCACTAAAATTCATACCATACCCATACATATCAACCCAAAAGTAAATTTTTTATGTGCCTTGGTGGATAACTATGGCAAAAATGCCACCTCATCAAAATGAATAGTGATCAGCATGAATAGTGCTTTCTTTCTCCACATCATATTATCTTTTGATTGCATAAGGGTTTATTTTCAACACTAATTAATATAATATATACCATGGATTCATATCTTATGTTTAATCACCATTATCTATGGTATAATTAGAGGTATTTAACAAACATGTGAAGGTTATTTCAATTTTTCTTAAAAACTTATGGTTTTAGTTTTAAATGTGTTTGAATTAGGCCTAAAATGTAATTTTATAATATTGGGAAGGATTTCCTTGAGTCTATAAAAAATAATATATCTTATGTTTAGGCATCATTAGAGGCCAAAAAATGTTTTCTAAACATTATTTATCACCATTGACATGGTGGCAATGCCAGTTTTCAACCATGAATCACCAGAGGTGGAGATCTCTAATAGTGGCTTGAATAAAGAGATGAAAATTTGGCCATTTATAAAAATGTAATTATTAATTAGGTTAAATCATTGAACTTATGACATATTTTTTTAATAAAATATCCATCATCTCTTATTGTGTATTGTCCACGTCATGTTGGTAAAACTGACTCATGGAATCTATTATGTATTTAGTCTCAAAGTTCCATTGTTAAAAATATTGAGAGTCTCTCTTCATTTATATTGTGACTTGGAATATATCTCTTTTCCTTTTATTTGTATCCAATAATATACCTATGATAGTTTTGGGTAAGAAATTATAGGGAAGGGCCTAATAGTATTGATCTTAGGAAGAGTAAATCTTGGGGTTACCCTTAAGCACATTAAGTTCATGAAATGTGTCAATCTCGATAACCTCCTTCAATACATAGGGTATTGTCTTAAGAACACATGGATTTTAGATAGGGACTCTTTCAATCTGATTAGGCACATGATGTGCACCTGGTCTATCCTATATAGAGACTTTTCCGAAGTCATGAGACATAGTGTAGTCAAAATAATTAGGAATCTTATTGAGGATAAACTCACAATATAGTTTTTTCAAAAAAATATAAAGGAACCTAGTAGTTGTTTCAAGGGGGTAATAAAATACCATCTACCATTAGTACAAAAAACTATCTTATTAAATTAGGTTGGAAATGGTGGATTGGGAAACATTTTCATGATAGTTTAGGTAGTGTATTGGTTTTTGAATCAATGAATACTGCACAAATTTGGTCTTTCATTATTTATTTATCCCTCACATGACACACTGACAATTTATAAAATAGTAAGATCTACATATCTCTATATAATATGTCCATATATCATTTTTATCTATTATCAAGTCATCTTTCCCTAGTAATTACTCTAAGGTATTTTCCAATGAAGTTGGTAGGTGTTGGTTAAATGGGGATCCCTCATTCTCTTAATTATCTCTTGAATCTATCTTTTATTGTCCACTATATGTGCAACCAAATCCACCTAACTACATGGGGGGTCTTGTGGAATTATAAGAGCACAAGGAGGGTTAGGAGGGATAATAGGGATAGGATGGTTAAGAGGGATATGCGTGTGTTTTTATTTCACTTGAATGAGTTATACAAACCAAAAAAAAGTTTTTAACAAAAAAATGTATATCCAAAATAATTAATAATTTTTTTGTTAATTGGCAATAGTTTAATTTATTACCTCTCCTCTATTAGTTCATTATTTATATATTGACCTAATTGTAAAATTAAACCAAGTGTGGTGTATATTGGCAGTTGTCTCCTCTTGGAAATGCAACATGATCATGGTTTGAGTTGTGAACACAAGGTTTGTGAGAAAAATGTGGATGAAATGAAATTATTGACTTGATTTTTATTTTAACATAATTTTAAGATATTTCATACATATTTTAGACTTCAATAATGTGTATTTGTTATAGGAAATTTATTTACCAAGCCTAGAAAACATAACATGTACAAATTTTCATTGAATTCATAAAAATGTCCACAAAAGTGTCCCCCAACTTATACACTTACCCTCATATCAACATGTGAATAATATGTCATAATAGTAATATGTATGGAATCAATGCATGTATGTAACATATGTAATGCAAGGGATATAACTATCATGCCAATATATATGTATAAATTAAAAACGTAGTAGTGACTATCACTAATATAAGAATTGAATAAGACTACACAATAAATAGGTGTAGAATATAGATCATAGTACCAAACAAAAATTCAAGGTGCATGATGTGAATCATCACATTCACACACTCAAAAATATCAGTAAGATTAACAATCTTAACATGTTCAAAAAGATCATCCAACAATCCTAGATTAATCCACTCATAAGCACACAATGTCACATATAATGCTAAAAGAAGCATACAAAGGACATAAATATGTCTCCATGAACAAGGACGAAGGCCAATTATAATTGATATAAAAATGTCTCAAAAAACAAGTCCAAGGAGACACATGCCAAGGACAAAAATATGTTGGCCAAGGGCCACAACAAGAGATAAATAATGAGCAAACTCCATTCCTATTTCAAAATTTAGGAAATGAGTAAGAGTTGGGATGACCCTACTAAATTTACAAATTATGTGGATTTGAATTCAAAATAAAATTTGAATGAGGTATACATCCATTTATCGTCAATGATGATATATGAAAAAATCATCCCTTTTTTTAGGAGAGATAACTTCTTAGGAAAATAAAATAATTAAATTACTCAAACACACATAAGGCCAAGGGCCACACATAATAGATAAATAATTATTAACCTATCATGTAAGAGTAATAACATCAATGAATAATAAAAAAAATAAAAAATAGCATATGACATTCATGTATGCCACTATCATAACATAGTAGAGCACCATATCCATGTAACATTGTGTAAGATATGTGTAGCTAGAAAGACATGTGTGATCAATCTAGGTAATTCAAAATGGTATAATTTATTACAAAGATACAAACTATGATAACTTTACCTATGGAATAAGATGTCCCCAATATTGGAATGGCCATTGGGTATAGGAGATTAAAACATATATAGGTCCATGTATGATCTTTATGTCCTACATCACATGCATATATCATGAAATGCATATGTGTGTGAAAAAATAATATGTCATATACCAAACATGTGATAAATATCCTATGTAAATAGTTTAATATAGTAATATTGTGATGCTTACATCCAATTTTTTAAATATTTTTGTATTTCTAAATTATTATTACTTTTTTGTTTTTTTTAATTTATCTTGATATTTTAATATACATCAATAGTAATTGATGAGAAAAATAAAACCATCAAAATTATCTAAAGAAAAAATCACTTTCCTTCAACTCTATAGATGAATCAAGGCGTAGTTGATTGAATTATTTATAATGTTACTTCACTAATTATCAACTTAGAGATTGTGTTTGGTAAGGTATCAACATCGTATGTGCAAAAATAGTCACTTTTGAGGGATGAGGTACTAAGAGTTGCATATAGGTGAAAACAATTGAAAAAATTAAATGACATGAAATTAAATAGTAAAAATGTATATTGCATAAAAAAATCTAGAATGGTTTCA
This sequence comes from Torreya grandis, assembly GCA_037957365.1. Taxonomy (NCBI): domain Eukaryota; kingdom Viridiplantae; phylum Streptophyta; class Pinopsida; order Cupressales; family Taxaceae; genus Torreya; species Torreya grandis. The sequence goes on from JARHVA010008812.1 coordinate 404,044, forward strand.
TAAGCTTACTATACTTTATGAATTCAAACATGAGAATTTAATATGCTTATGCAGAAATACAAACATGAAATGAAAGGACATATATTGTAACTATCTTATGGAAGGTAAAATATATAAAAACATAATGAATAGTAAAATTAAATTAAAAGATGTGATTTTCATCATAATTTCTTATGTGTGGGATCTAATTCATTTTAATTTACATTGTAATCCCTTCATCTGCTACAACTGATTTAATACAAACCACTTTTATTACTGAAATCAACTATACCAATGATGATATTGATATGTGTTAAGATATTTATTTATAATAATAGAAATAACATTAAAATATAATCCAATTCAAGGGGGAAACCTCCAATAATCAGAATAAATGAGTAAATGAATTCAATAATGAAACTTATGATGATTATGGAGAGCCATGCTCCACCATATATATACTCATAATTGGGAAGAGTCACACCCATAATAGGGAACGGTCACACACATTAATTATAATTATTTCAACCCAAATATTAATAATTAATAAATGAAAGATAAAGGTTATGATCTCCAATCCATAACCTTAGTACTCATAAGGTTATGGGTGTAACATGTCCTTCCCCTTTAGAAAGACATTGCCCTCAATGCTTATCAACTCAGAATGTTGTATGAATTGTTCATCCTCCCATGTGGCATCTTTAGTGGGCATATTCTTCCATTTGATGAGAAATTAAAAAATGAATTGATTATGTAATTTATTCATTCATGTCTCGATAATAGCCTCAAGTACCATAATGAACTTCCTTTCTTCATATAACTCAGTCAACTTAGATCGAACTAGATGCTTGGAACCAATTAATTTCTTCAAGCATGAAACATGAAAGATATGATGAATTTTGGAAGAAGGTGTAAGTTATTACTTATAAGTGACACTTCCAATCTGGTGTAGAACCTTTTAGGGCCCATAAAAATTTTCCACAATCTTGATTTTATTATGTTATTTAAGTGATCATTGTTTATAGGGTTGTAAGTGAAGGAACACCCAATATCCTTCCTTAAAATGCCTCTCACTATAGTGTTGATCAGATTATTGTTTCATCCTATTTTGAGCCACAATCAAATTCTCCTTAAGGAATTGAAGAACTTCCTACTAGTATTAAAGATGATCATTAACTACATGGGCTTTAGAATGACCCTTCAAATAATATGTAGTAGAAGGTAGGGGGTAGCCATAGAGATACTCAAATGGTGTCATCTTTGTCATGGTGTGAAATGACATATTGTACCACCATTCTACTTTTGAAAGCCACTTGGACTAATGCGCTTGTGTTTTAGAGGCAAAACATCATAGGTATCTTTCAAGACATTTATTTACAATTTTAGTTTGGCCATCTGATTGTGGATGATAAGATGAACTATGGGTAAGTTTTTTGCCCCATGTGGAAAATAGTTTAGTACATAACATGATAGTAAAGATAGGATCATGATCACTCACAATGATTTTAGTAATGCTATATAAATTTTATACCTTTTTAGTGAATACTTATATCATGGAACTAATTTAAAATGGATTAGAAATCCCACAAAAATGTGTGTTCTTGGTGATTCAATACACAACCCCTAATATCACATCCATATTATTCTATTTGAGTAGGCTTGTAATAAATTCCATTGATATTTCTTCCCAACATTGTGCTAGAATGGCTAATGGTTTTAAGAAACCTAGGGTATTAATCGTTTCTCCTTTATTTTGTTGATATATCAAACATTCTTCCAAAAATGTATATACATCCACCTTAAGGCATTCCCAAAAAAAATACTTCTTTATACAATGATAAATCTTTAAGAACCTAGAATGTCCTCCAATGGGTGAGTCATGCATGTGAGACAAGATACTATCTTTCAATTCTGAATTTTTACACAAAAAGAGTCTATCTTTGTACCATAAGGAGCCTTCTTTCCAAACATACTTATCTACAGAATATGAGTTATCTTAAAAAAATTGTATGAGTTTCTTATCTGGAGTGTCTTGTTTCCACTCTACTCACACTAATTCTACCCATTCAAGTTGTAATAAAGAAATAACACAAGCTTTTGCTTCCTCTACTTCCTATCGAGAAAGCACATAAGTTACACTATTCTCCTTTCCTTTTTCGTAAATAATTTCAAAGTCATATCCTATCATATTTGTGACCCTTTTTTTTTCTCTTTTGAAGATATTCATTGTTTCAAAAAATAATTTAGACTCTCATGATATGCATTAACTTTGAAATAACTTCCCATGAGATATTGGTGTTCTACCCATTCAAGTTGTAATAAAGAAATAACACAAGCTTTTGCTTCCTCTACTTCCTATCGAGAAAGCACATAAGTTACACTATTCTCCTTTCCTTTTTCGTAAATAATTTCAAAGTCATATCCTATCATATTTGTGATCCTTTTTTTTTATCTTTTGAAGATATTCATTGTTTCAAAAAATAATTTAGACTCTCATGATATGCATTAACTTTGAAATAACTTCCCATGAGATATTGGTGCCACTGTTTGATTGCATGAATGATTGCTAACATTTTTTTCTCGTATGTGGGCCTTACCAAGTTATTTCCTTTTAATTGTCTATTTTCAAATGCTAAGGGATGCCTTATTGCATTAGTACTACCCCAATGCCTTGTCCAAAACATCACATTCTACCAAAAATGTCTTAGAGAAGTTTAGGGTAGCTAGAATTGGCATGGAAGTAAGAACTTATTTGAATTATTAGAATGCTTGGGTGGTTAAGTCTGACCATGAAAATGACTCCTTATTCAATAATGTTATTAAGGGTAATACTATGTGATCATATTTGTAAAAAAATATTATATAGTAGCCTATGACACCCAAGAATCCTCTTAAACCTTTGTTTTTTTTAGGTTTTGGCCAATCTTTGACAACTAAAATCTTCTTAGGTTCCACTTTAACACCTTCATGTGACACCACATGTCCTAAGTACTCCACTTCCTTCACCCCAAAGACATATTTAGATTTATTTGCATAGAGTTTATGGTCTTCCAAAACCTTTAATATATTTTATACATGTTGAAAATGTTATTACCATTTTTTACTATAGATTAATATGTCATTGAATAATACCAATACAAATTTATAAAAAAAATGGGCAAAAAATTGAATTCATGAGGCTCTGAAAAGTAGATGGGGCATTAGTGAGACCAAATGGAATAAATAAGAATTCACAATGACCCTCATGTGTTCTCAATGCAGTCTTATGTACATCCTCCTCCTTTACCCAAATTTATTGATACCTTAAACACAAATCTAACTTAGTAAAGAAAATAATGCCATTCAATTCGTCCAAAAATTCATCAATGACAATAATAGGAAACTTATCTTTCAAAGTGATCTTATTGATTTCCCTATAATTTTGGCACATTATCCATGACTCGTCATTTTTTTAACCATAACCACTAGAGATGAGTAA